>JAQZBX010011873.1:0-42055 GCA_029593785.1 Cabassous unicinctus
AACTGAACCACTTGAGCCACCTCTGCTCCCTGTTTGTTGTGTCTCTCATTGTGTTTCCTTGCTGTGTCTCTTCATTGTGTCATCTTGCTGCGTCATCTTCTTGTGTCAGCTTGCTGTCTTGCTCATTTTCTTTAGGAGACACTGGGAACCAAACCAGGGACCTCTCATGTGGTAGGTGGGCTCCCAACTGCTTGAGCCACATCTGCTTCCCAGGATCATTTTTCCAGAAGTGACAATCTTCTTGTATTTATTTATCATTAACTATTCTATTTTATTTAATTGACCCTTGAGGGAGAAGCATAAAATCTTAAGTTGCATGATAAACTTTTTATGATTTTACATTTTATCCTTATCCTGGGTAGAAACCTTTTGTTGCTAAGACCCCTGTGTCAAATTCAGATGTCTCTGTCTGGTGTTCAATACAATTTCCACTTCTAGATGAAGGGTCAAGGAGAAAGATTAATGCAGGAAGGCATAGCCAAGCATTAGGAGTGGAAGACACTTGCAGGTGAGCAGGGGTAACTATAGGAATTGAACCATGGAAAGGAAGTTAATTAGAGTAAATGGATGGGATTGATGGTTGGGAGAAATGAGCAAGGTTGACCAATTGAGAGATCTTGAAAATGTGTTTTTATTTGGTCTACTTCCACAAATTCAGTCAAAGCTTAAATTAGATTTCCATATGATCCTGTTCTGCTATATCCATATTCTTAATTTCCTTTGACCACATGATGGTTCTAATCTTCCAATGACTATCACAAAACTTTAAATTTTAACCACATGATCTGATTGTTTATGGAGTGTTCTCTGCAGTATTACACTTTTTACAGAGTAAAGCACTGGCTAGGGATGTGGGCACTGGAGCAGAATACCTGGGTTTGAACCCTGGCTCTGCTTCTTACTAGCTCTGTGACCTTGGCCAAGTTATTTACTTTGCTTGCCTCAGTGTATTCTTCTGTGTATTGGGGATAATAATGGATCCTATCTCATAGGATTATGTAAGAATTAATACATCAGAAATCTCTGTTGTGTATGAGTTTTCTGTTGCTACTCTAACCAACTACCACAAATTTAGTGGCTTAAAACAATACAAATTTTTTATCTTATATTTCTGTAGATCAGAAGTCCAACACGGTTCTCACTGGGCTAAAATCAAGGTGTTGGCAGCACTCTGTTCCTTTCTGAAGGCTAAAGAATCTGTTTCCTTGCCTTTTCTAGCTCCTAGAAGCCACCTACATTCCTTATATCATGATCCCCTTCCTTACCTTTATAGTCAAATCTCCCTCTGGCTCTCCTCTCCTGCCTTCCTCTTCCACTTTTAAGGACCTTTATGATTATATTTGGCTAACTTGGATAATCCAAGATGCTCTGCCTATTTTAAGATCAGCTTATTAGCAACCTTAATTCATCTGCAGTTCTTAATCCCCCTTTGCCATGTAACTCAGCATACTCCCAAGTTCCAGAGACTAGGATGTAGACATCTTTGAGGGGTCAGTGTTTGGCATATCATAGTCCACTCTTTGGCTCGCAAACATAAACTTCTGTCCCACGTGTAAAATACAGTCACCACATCCCATAGCCGCCAAAGTCTCTTCCCATCATAGCATCACCTCAGAGTCCAAAATCTCATCTAAATCTTATCACCTCAAAAGTCCCAAATCTCATCATCTAAACTAGGTATGAGTAAAACTCTTGTATTGTCCATCTTGGAGCCTGTGAAACTAAAGTAGCAAGTTATCTGCTCCCAAAATATCATTGCGCAATAGGTATAGAATAACAGTTATTACAAAGGGAGGAAAGAAAAAAGGAGGTACCGATCTTAAGCAATTTCAAAATCTGGCAAACTCCATTAGGTTTAAGGTCTGGAAATAATCGTCTCTGGCTTGAGACTGTGCCCTCTGACTCATCCTTCCGTTTTTCATGAAAGATAGCACATGTTTTCAGTTGAGTAGTTTGATCAGCCTATTTCTTGCCTGTAGACTTTTGGGAGTCCAATAGCCTTCTTTCATTTCATACTGTCTCTGTCCCTTTTAGTCCAAGATTAGCAGTATTTCAGCTGGTTAAAATTTTCAAGAACCTTATGGGTCTCCCATGTATGTCACAGAGAGTCACTCCAAAACATGAGGGGCATCTCCTCTTGTCTATCTTAGATAACCCCATCTCTATTTGTGGCTACCCCATCCCTTGGTTCATGGCCCACTTCCTCTTCCTTCAAAGCCAGCAACATTGCATCTCTTTGTGCCTTTCTTCTATGGTCACTTCTTCCTTTATTAAAAACCCTGGTGATTACATTGAGCCCACCTGGATAATCCAGGGTACTCTCCCTATTTTAGGGTCAGCTGATTAGCAACCTTAATTCTATCTGCAATCTTAATTCTCACTTGCCATGTAATCTAACATATTCACAGGTTCTGGGGGTTAGGATGTAGACATCTTTGGCGGGGAGTGGTCATTATTCTGTCACCTTTCCATTTTTACCTCTTGCTACCCTTCTGTAAGGGTAGATGTTTATGTATTTCCATGATTCTGTTCTTTTTTGGAGCACATATGTTATGAGAGATAAGAGAAGAGCTCAAGAGAGGGAAAAGTGGGAAGAATTATGTGCTGATGCTTTAATCCATTTATCCTAGAGAGATTTTTCCTACTGAAACTTCCTTTCTTGCTCACATCCATAAACTATGACCTAATTACACAAAATATAATTTCGAGTGGGCAAAGACTCAAAACAATGATATAAAATGTATTAACATTTGTGAGGTGCCTTACAATTTACAAACGTTTTCATAAAAAATTATCTTACATAGCCTGTCAGCATTTTGAACAGTAAAGCAGCTCAAATCTTTTAGATAACAAAGAATTCTGTAAAGATTTGTTTGCTTGTTTCCTCTGCAAAAAAGGATAGAGGCTAGAAGTACACCTACTTTGTTCCTTAACCAAAATTTGGCAGATGTATGACTGGTGGGAAGGAGAAAAATGAGTAGATGAGTTTCCAGTTTTACAGGTAAAGAAAGTAAGGTGAGACACCTCATGGCTGTGCCCACTGGGTGTAGTTGTGTTTCTGTTTCAGTTAGGTTCTCGTTGATCCTTGAACTGATTCCGTTTGCAGGGTTTGTGTGGGAGAAACAAGTATTCTTTTCTTTCCTTAAACCGTGGCATGTTAAGCCATTGTCTTCTAGCACCAAGTGCATTTACCAGCACTCTCAATGATTATATTTAATATAAAGGGGGTGGAGGGAGAAATATGTTCTGAGTTCATAAAACTCACTAAAGAAAAAAATAAAATCAGCTGATATGTCAACAGCAGCAAAATAATTCATTTTCTTTTGGAAAAAGTGAATGCCAATAACAATAGCTGTGATTCTGGCAATGGAGTAGTGCTTGAGATGGTGACTTTCAACTCTTGGCTCTCCCTTTTCCCTCCATTTCCAAAGGATATTCTCTCCATAACAGAAAGCAAGTGATTTATTGTTGCTCATGTCAGCTGCCGAGGTTCATAGGACCACACATTGTGGTTGGTGAGCCAGGTCTGTTTTCTCGTGGCTGTGATCACAAAGGAAGTATTCTTTTTTAAGAAAAGCAATATAAAATGATATAGTTGTTTATTATTAAAGCCTTCTTGGATGTTATGGAGGAGATTAACTTTAATGGTTGGGTGCCAGAGTAAACTTGTACTTAGTAAAGTCACATTCATTTCTACTAGTGTCATCATTGCCTCTGAATCTTATAAGGTCAAAGAAGTGAAGAAGGCCATCTTTTCTTAATGTCCACCTTGATTATATCTCTGTATTGAAAATTTGAAAAAAAAAAAAAAAGATACAGGGATGAACTTTATTTTGACCAACTTTAAAAAAGTAAACAAATCAATAATTAGTATAAAAATTTTTAAGTGTTTACCACTTTTTGTTCATTTTATTAAGGGAGTATAGATTTTAAATAACAAATTTTTACATGTCTTTAAAAATAGCTACTTGAAAGCTGCTGTGTACCATTTGATTTTTATCTGTCAATTTAATTTCTTTAAGAAGTATTAACTCTACTGGCTACCAAAGCCCTAAACCTGTTTATAATGTGTATTATTCTGTTTCTGCAAAGTGTGGTACCCTTTATACGTTTTCAGTCTGTCTCCTCCCTTGAGTCCCAGTCTACAGAAAGCAAACAGGCAAAAACAAAACACCAGTGTCTATAAAGTAAACAGAAGTGCACCACATTTTCCATTACATATAATAACTTACCCACTTAGTTCAATGTATTCCAAGACATTTTTTTCAAATATGACTTTTACAAGACATCCTCCAAAGCTGTAAGATTATTAAAATGTTTGTTTTGACTGAGTAAATATTCACTTTAACCTGTTTATAAAATAACTACGATGGGTGTACAAAGATGCATAAGATAAAATATCTGCCATTAAGAGACCTCCAGTCCTAAGGCAAGGATTGTTACTTATCTAAGGTGCCAGGCGCTCAATAATTGAAAATATGGATTTTTTTAGGTTTTTTTTTTAAATGTTGGCTCAACTTAAAAAATAAACAAGTAAGAACATGGTGCAGGCCTACAAAACCTAGGTTCACCTGCTGGATTCTCACTTCATGCCTTCAGTTTGTAACTTTTGAAATATGGATGGTGCAGACATAGTATCCAGTTGTTTCCCATGGTGGGTAAGAGTGTGTGTGTATGTGAGACCTCATCTAGTTGCCGAGATTAGAAAAGGCTGCTTTAGAGAAGGTGGTGTTTGACATCGACCTTGAAGAATGGATAACGTTCAAGATTTAGAACCATGGGAGGATAATGAGTTCTAGTGTGAGAGAGCATTATGAGAAAAGACTTCCGGCAGGAACATGTAGTAAATCTTTAGAGCATCGTGAACAGTTTTTCCTAACAGCAGGACAGCAAGAATGGTAGTTATTGAGGGAGAAGCCTGGTGTAACTGCAGTTGGTTTCTGTTGTGTGGGGACCATGATGGTCAGTGGTAAAACTTATACTCAGGTTGTTAGATAATTTGAATCATCAGTCATGGATGAGTAATATTTATCTGGAATATATTTATGCCCCATTTTATAGACTTTAAAATGCCATTGATTGTAAAAAAAACATACAGCACTAAAGAAGGGGGAAAAAGCTACCATTAACTTATGACAGAGTGCTTTCTTATCATTTGGAATTATTTTATACTTATTATGAGAGTTCGTTTAGATTTATTTTGACACACAAAAAAGGTGAAAACGGCACCTCTGTGTTCCAGTTTGCCCAGACACAGACAATGGAACTATAACCTGACCACCATAGGACCAAAAGCTATTGTAGCTGCCAATTTTAAGATGCATCACTTTTGTGATGAAATGTGCATCTTATAATCAGTAAAATATGATTAGTGAAAAATTCTGCATACTAGATATTATATGTTATGCTTCTGCCTGTAAGCTGGACTGAGTGGAAGATTTTGAAACTCACATCTACATCATAATTACCGTTACCATTCAGCCGTTATCACTTCCAAGTAAAGATGTTTTTTAAAAAAATTATTGAAGTATATAATTCATACATGAACATATATAAATAATAAGTGTATAGTAAAAGTTAACTTAAAAAACAAACATTCATATCATCATACAGGGCTCCCATACATCACCCCACCACCAACATTTTGCATTGTTGTGAAACATTTGCAAGTAAAAGTTTTTGTTAAGAAAAAATTGTAGAAATCTGAAAGACATCTGCTTTTTAATTGGAATCCATTTCTACCCTTTTGAAGTCACAATTATTTACTTCCACAGAGAATTCTCATTGAACAGAGCTGATTCCTATTTGGTGTTTGTTTCGTCCTTGGGAAAGTCTTTTGCTTCCCAAGATTTTTTTCCTTCTCTCTCTAAAAAAAGAAATGTTAAGACTTTATGAACTAGAAGAGTAGCCCTAGAGAATAAACGATTGAATAGGTTTGAAATGGAAGAGGCACACACACAAATCAATAGCCATAGAATTTTGGCAGAACTTCAGGTCCCTGGGAACCATTGTTAACTCAGGAAAGCCAGGAAGGGTGGCGAGCTTCAAATTAAGGTGGTTTTTCTTGCTCCTTTCGTATTTTTTTTTATCACCCATCCCTGTGACTTATCTGGAATCTCCTTTTAAAATTTATACTAGTAAAGGGATTTTTGACATAAATGTTACAGCTGCCAAAACTTTGACCACAGCCACATCGTAGTCCCCACTACTGTGGTGATTCTGACTGGTGTCAAACTACCTAGAGTGATATCAATTTTGAAATGCTACTGGTAAATATTTGTAGTAAAAATAAAGGAATGAAAAAAACCTACTGTATCAGCCATAGATTTCTTTAAAGTTTAACCAAGACCTTCATTAATAATATCTGGGAAATATTTTATATTTATGAAGTAATAGGCCTAATGGTAACTCTTTTGTCTGTTTCTCTGTGTTGTGTATATGTGTGTGTGAATGTGTGTGTTAGATGTAGTTCTTATGAGTTAAGATGCAAAATATTTCATTATTACCACAAGCAAATCAGTACTGCTAGAGAAGAAAAATTCAATTCCCAGAAAATAATGCAGCCTAAGATATAGCTGTTTCTTACTGCTAGTCAGAACACATACTCTACTTATATTTTAATTTTCCTTTATTGAACCATGAAAACTTCAGACTTTGTTCCTTAGAGGCAATTAAAGTTCAGTTTCACTCCCTTATTTTATTTTAAAAGTACCTGAAGCATGTGTCCATTCACGTGTAGGTTTGGAACCAAAAATCCACAGGCTCAATAGCTTTAGGTGATCTGATTCATTTGGGAATTGAGACTGTACTTGTAACATGCCTAAGGGTGCTTTTTTTTTTTCTTCCAGGAAGCCAAGTTGAAAAAAAAGGTGATAAAATGGAAACAAGCCTGCCTTTCTGTTATAACCTTCTCTGCAGTACACCTCACATTAATTTAGCAAGAGTTACTGAACTTTAGCAATTGTGCATATTTTTATACATATGTAGAGTTGACTGTTGTATTTTTTTTTTCTTTTATACTACTTCTGCTAAGGAAAAAGAGTGGCAAAAACAACAACAACAAAAACAATCCATGTTCTTATGATTCTAGTTCTGAATTGAAGGCATTTCACAGTGGCAATAGAAAGTGTTAAAGATCTTTCCTGAGGTATGGTTGGCCCAAGATGTGGCATTTGTGGTATTGTGAAGTTGTTGAGTTAAACATATGAACCTAGGTTTCTGTTACTTGGCATTACATTGTTGGTGTTTTTAATATATTGGTATGAAATTTTCTGATATCAGAATTGCCCAGGGGCAGAGGCTGAATACCACTTACCAAAGGTTTCGGAAGATCGACCTTATTTTCTGGCACAATTAAAAAATTTGGGCCTTCCTTGACTCTCCTGTGAATCCAAGGCCCATTCGTCTCTGGATGCATTCAGCCTCTGGGTCAGCAGCAGCTGGACCAGGCTTCGACAAGGATGGTGAAAGAAAGAACAGCTTTCCTCTAATATCCTTGCATCCAACATCTAACTTGGCTATAAACCACTGTCTTTCTTTCTTCTCATGTGTCTTCTTCCTCTACCTGTGATGCCCATATCTTCTGTCAAATGTGTTAGGGGCACTATTGATCGTAGAGTTAGTTTTGATTCATTTTTCAAGAACACGTCTGCATTGTATTTTAAGACACTTTCAAAAACCTCAGTGGTGGGCATTGTTTTGTTACGTTTGATGCATAACATTTACTTGATTGTGCACTTTCTTTCATGGCTGCAAAGAACAGGAACTTTGCAGAAGCTTACAAAAACACAGCTTAAGTATGTACCCATCACAAGAGGTCTGGAGGTCAGCAGTTGAGGGCTGGTTCCACTCACTAATGACTTAGGTGGTCAGGGACCCAGGGTGTGCTTTCTCTCTGCCATGTGCTGGCTTTCTTTATGCTTGCCAGGTGTGGACACAAGATGGTAGCTGTATCTCCAAGCAGTCAGGGAAGAAGTAGGCAAGATGAAAGTCTCTGTGGTAATCCATCTTTCATTCCTCTCGTTATCGATATTTAGAATGCCTTTGATGGTCTCCCCCCAGTCCAATATCTCAAAGTTATCTTAATTTCTGTTTGGCTTTACTTTTCACATATAGATCTCTGCTCCATCTGGAATGTATGTTTGTGTAGAATGTGAGTTAGGGATCCAATTTTATTTCCATGATGAGTCAATTTTCCCAGGACCACTTTCTAGATAGTCTGTCTTTTTCCACTGGTTTGTGATGCCACTTTTCTGTAATTACTGTTCTTTTCTATTTATGTCTTAGACCAGGGATTCTCAACCCCAAGGAGTCCGTGGGAAGATTTCAGGGGGCCCGTGAGCTTGAATTGCAAAAAAGATCAACTTATTATCTTTATTTTCTCTGACCTCCGATGTTGAGTTTTATAAAACTATCTGCCGCTACATTCTGAGAAGGGGCCCGTGGTTTTCACCTGACTGGCAAAGGGGTCCGGTGGAACAAAAATGGTTATGAACCCCTGTCTTAGACTTTGAAATGTGCATTAATATCTGATAGGAAAAGTCCCTTTTTTCCTTCCCTTTCTCTTTACTTTCTGTCTCACTCTTTATTAATCATTTCTTTTCCTTGTCTTTTCCTTTTATTCTTTCCATCTCTATCTTTTTAAAATTGGCAGTGCATTAGTAGATGGTATCACTGCATAGTTAATATGTGATAGGGCTTAATTTTTGTGTTTCTCTTTCATCGATCTTCAATTTTAAAACTGGTTTTGAGGCTGTAGGTAGTTGAGTGTGGATTCTATAATAACACTCCTTTAAAACTCTGAAAATCACCATATACTGACCACTAAGAATTTTTTTATTGCCAGTTGGATCAAATTGTTCATCTAACACTATAACATAGGTCTGTGCAGCATTGCTATTTTTCTTCTTGTCTCCTCACGTTTATCTGACTAAAAAAATAGTGTATTGGGGTATTAGTGGATAGCATTGAAAAGAAGTTAATTACTTTAATTGGAAGTAGAAAGAGACTTTTTGATTGAGTTGAATAATATTTGAAATACTCTGAATAAATCTAGTATATTATATCAAGAAACTAGACTAATCCTGAAGTGAAAAACATGGGGGTCTACAAAACTCAGTCACCAAGGATTAAAGCACATTTAGTCACAAGTTAAGAAAACCCACAGCTGTTTTAAAGTGGGCGTTTCCTCCTTGAGAGAAGTCCAAAGTCTCTTGCAGTTCTATTCTGATTTCTCTGTAACTTGCCAAAGGTTGTCAACCTCTGCTTAGAACATGTCCTACACTGCAGGGGCTGAGGGAATGTCTCATCTGTGTCTGGAGTGGGTGGTCCCCCCAGAAGAGCCTGGGGATGCCTAGGGCGTGGCTGGGAAATTTTCCTTCTGTGGCAGCCATACTGTACTGGTTTTAGGGACAAATGTGTGAAGGGTGTGTGTGTGTGAAACACTCTGTTTGAGCTCTAATTTCTAACCTGAAATTATTACCTTCCAAGTAACTTTGAGGGGGAAAGATATCTGAAAAGGGACTTTGAACCTGAAAATGCTTTTTCTTCTCGCATTTAATGCCATCAATACATAGCCTTGAACAGATAAAAATTGCAAGAGGGTCGCCTGCAGAGCTGAGGTTTATTGTTTGCAATACCAAACGAATTACAGTATGTATTGTAGTCATTGTGTGTTAGGTTACACCTGCTTTCTCTGAAAGTTCCCTGGTAAACTGAAATTGTTGGTGTGTAGATGCCTGACAGTGAAAATTTTGAAAAGTGACTGTGCCCATATCATAGGATTTTCTTTGTTTTTGTTTTCTTGGAGGAGTTGTTCTGGGCCTGGTGACTGATTAATTTAAACAAAGTGCAAATACAAGGAGGTAAACAGACCTTATTTTTGCCTTATGAACTGTGGGTGGTTTGAGTCTTTTTTTTTTTTTTTTTTTTAACTGCCAGAGCATACTTTTTAGTGTCTGCTCTGCTTTCTCTCTCCTCTGCTACTTGCTTTTGCTTCTTGTCATCTTGGGAAAAGATGGACATGAAAACATTTTCAAATTACACTCAGACTTACAGCTTCCACACACCATGGTCCCAGAGTCAGTGGGGCTGTCATATTATAATCTAAGAAGAGCTTGGTTGGTGGATGGCAAAGGCTCTTCATGTGCTTTTGTTTTACATTTGGTTGGGTTTCACATTACAATATATTTGATGAATTATGTCCTTAATGAGAATTCACTGGTCTCTGGAACTCTGTACCCCTTCCTCAGCATTAGGGATTTTCTGTTTGACGTCTTTGGGAGAAATTTCACAGAGTTCAAGAAAACCCAAATTTCTAAATGTACAAATGAAAACAAAACCAAAAGCAGTAGGTTTGGAAGGGTGGTTCAAACATGCAGTCCTAGATTGGTTTTTATTTGTTTGTTATTTTATTTTTGGCATGAGTATTAAATGACATTCTGGATGGTGAATTTAGGTTGGGTTTGGGGGAAATATTTCCATTGGTGCTGAGTCTGGATTAGATTCCACAGAGTTAATAGTCAAAGCTTCTCTGCAACAGCCACACCTGCTCTCTTGAGCAACTTGAGAGATGAGACACTGCTTGTGGACATTTTCCACTACTTGGTGATTAGTCACCTCAGTTCTGCTGTTTTAGCTGTGAGATAATTTCACTTTCCCCTTTGGTGCTTATGACCTGTCTGTGTCTGTTTTCACACACCTTTGCTTTTTCCATTTTCCTCTGAATTTGCTTCTCTCACATTTCTTTAAACCTTTGCCTCTTATCACCCTTCAAACCTCACATCTTTGCTTGTTCCATTTTCACTTGGTTCTTAAAGTTTTGCATCTTTTCCTTTGAAAAACGTTCTTCTTTTCTTAGAAACAGTAGCTTTTCTCACTTAAAGACTAATTGGAAAGGCTTCTTTTTGCTTTTCTTCCTTTTGCTTTTCCTAAGTAGACTGGATTGCTACTTACTTGAAAACCCACAAGCATTCCTGTGTGAAATTAAACATGCTGTTTTGTGATTTTGTGTGTGTGTGTAGAGTGTGGAGTAGTGGTAATTTTGTCACTGGCCTTCACCTCTCACAGGTTTTTCATTGACATTTTGTTGATTTTAAGCGTGTTTCTATATTTAGATCTAGTTCACTGCTGTTGTCTCTTTGCTTTTCTAGCAGGATTCCCAAAATTTCTGTTTGCCTGCTTCCTCTTGCCTTAGACTCACCCCAAAAGTTTTCCCTATGATCATTTCCCTTCCTACACAGGCTATTAGTCTTCAGGACTCTTGAGCACCTACCAGTGTTTTTGCCAGAATGTTCTCCATAGTGACTAACGACATATAAAGTTAGCAGTGAGGAAAAGCAGAGTTTAATATTAAACAAAATATTTGAGGAAATGTTTCTGATTCTAGCACTTTGATAACATTGAACTGCCTTTTTAAAATGATCCATCTTACAAACAAGAGAAAAGAAATATCTTTCTGACCTCTACACCTTGCTATGCAAATGTTGCTTTCAAACTTTTACTACCTGAAACTAAGGGACCTGAGTGATTCAGATGAGATGATAATCCCTTATAGTTGGATTTCAGCAGTATCATAGATTTATATAGTGAAAAATACTTGTATGGCACTGGAAAGAATTTTCATTGGTACTAACTTTAAAAAAACTTCAATTTATTTTCTTGGTGCTTTAATTTCTTAATTATTGTCATTAAAAAGCCCATTTATAATGCATAGAACTAACTATGTAATTAAAATATACAATGTTGAACATAATTTATATGTATAACCAGATATATCATTATAGAATATGCAAGAGGTTTATATAAAAACAATGAGAACAATTCTATGGCCCAGACACAAAATCAGCCTCATTGTTGAATGTTAAGACCACGTGTATATTATGTTCTGTGGATATATGTTTGCCCATGAGTGTGTGGACATTTTTCAACCATGAAATATAGCTTTCAATAAGTTCTTTGAAATCATAACACGTTTTCTGTAGGAAGACTGTTTGACATTACTCTTCAGTACAGTACCCATTCATCTGTCCAAACATCATGTTTCTGTGTTTTTATTGGAAAATGCACCTATAATTGAGATGTGGGATTTCAGAAGTACAACATATGTTAAAGTGCTTTCAATGATCTAGCATTGCATTATGCATTAAGGACACAAAAATCGACGACATAGGGTTCATGCCAGGGTGGGGCTTATGGCCTTACATTCAGTAAGTAGATGTATGTTGAGGGTCTACGACTGAGGTGTCTTTGACAGCTGCTTCAATTAGCAGAAACTCCAATAAGAAGGGCAGGAAGGATAAATGCCCTTCAACTCAAGGCACCTGCGTACCTTTGGAAGGGCTAGGACCTGTCATCGGTTACTTTGCAGATATTCTGGGTTGAAGAATAAAGGGCATGACATAACTGAGATGTAAGATAACTGCCTTCACGATTATATGCATGTTTAGGTTGCTCTGCAGTAAAGTTTGTTAGAACCACAGATGCCATCAGTACAGATGCAGCCTGAGATTTAAGCTGGAAACCTCCAACTCACATCAGTTGTGTGCAGGTGACCTACACATCAAAGGTGTTTCCTATATCTCATCAAGGGGTTTTTAAGTTCTTGGAAGTCAGCAACACTGTGAAAAACACGAGGGGAAAGCTGTGTTATGTATCTCAGAAACAACCCATGCGAAACAACCTTGGACATGGTACTTGGTTTTTAGCTGGGTCAGCGCTTAGAGCATGCTGGAGATCACGTCTGGGAGCAGCAGGTGCAGCCACACCTCGAGCCGGGCCATTCCCGGGTCACCAGCCCTGCCAGTGATGGGCCCCCATGGAAGCCAGCCAGAGCCACCTGCACAGCAGCCCTGAAGATAAGCCAGCTGGTGGTGATGAGTCACAGTTTGAGATGGATATTTAATGGACCAGCCATCTGGATTGAGCAGTGCTGCTGGGCCCCTCAGTCCCATGTCAGGAGAAGGGTCACACTAGCTAGGCCGTATGAAAGTTATCATCTTGAGCAGGTATTGGGGTGTGGTTGGCCACCCTGGCCCTCTCCTTCCTTTTTCAGGGTGCCTACTCGCCCTTCCTCCGTGTGCCTCCGTTGATGCAGGAGCCGCCACCCAAGGGAGTTTTACTCCCGTGAGTCCACCCCTGCAGCCCAAGAGCAGGAAGCAAGACAGGGAGGAGCTCTTCTGAACTTACTTTCCCAACCCCATCCTCTGGGAGAACTCTCACCCCTACCTTAGGTTTGTGTGCAGTGGGAAAGCACCCCTGTTTCTTCCCCAAGAGTGGAAAATAAAAGCCACCCTCGCCCTAAGGGAAGGAAAAAAAGAAGAAATGATGCTTGGTTTCCAAAGCCATTTTATAGAAGATGTCAAATACTGACAATTAAGCATTTGCAATATTTTCCTCTACTATCTTAAAAAATTATACATCTAGTTTTTCAGTCACCCTTTGGGTTATTAGGCCTTTGTGAGCCAAACCTAGTACCAGATCCATTATTTTTAAAAATTATATTTTTTTTGGCTGGGAAAATGTATTAGATATGTCAAATGACTAATTCATAAAAAGATTTAATAGGATGTAACCTGTTCATAAGCTTTTGATTCCCAATATGTGTGTTCAGCATGTGCCACATATACTCACAGGTATAAGATTGTTGGAACCCCTCATCATAGGTGCCTAATGGTTTGCTAGATGGTTTTTCATGTCCTCCTCTCCCACCAAATTATAATCCTGTTAATTCTTAAAAAAATGACATTTGTGATGGAGTCTAGTAAAGGCAATTTATATAGTTACTCTTGGGTGATATTCCATACAAAGCAACTAGCACAATTCCTGGCACATGGTTCATCTAGTTTTTTCCCTCTGCCCTGTTGGAGTTATGACAAAAAAGACAGTCCATTGTTCCTTCTTCTCTCCACCTGCAAAAATGTGCAAAGACAAGATTAGTTCTAATAACCCAACTGTGGGACTTGATAGTAATTCCATTTCATCCTTGTAGATCACTACCAAAAACTATCAAGCTTCAGAAATATTTTATCAGCTATTTTTTTCTTACCAAGATAATGAAACATGGGACTAGACTCTTATTTTTTGCCTATTAAAAATTTCTGTTGCACTTGGAAATAACTATTAAGTTCTGTACAGTCTGATCAGAGAAAGGAAACTGCAATTAAAAATAATACAAGGTGAACATTTGTTGCAATGAGATTTAAAAACAAAAAGCTGGCTACTTGCTTAAAGCTCAACTTAAGATTCCAAGGACAAATAGCTACAGTCATTAAAATATTTAGAGGACTGTGACCATACTGTAATTTAAAACAAAAATCTGTAATATCTAAAATCTTTGTAAACTTTTCTCAAGAAAGAACCTCAGGCTGAATATCTATGAAGTGGGCATATGGAAAGGATTAATTGGCACCAACAGCTTTGGGTGTTTATCCTCTATATTGTATAGTGTTGTAAAGTGTTCCTTGCTAAGTTACAAATCAGAAGGAAGGAATGAAAACCACTAGATTGTTCTTTTATTGTTAAGACAATCCTTTTACTCTTTTTTTTCTGTGATGTGAAAGAAACTCAGTGTTGACCTTCAGTTTTATGAAACCAAAAAATAGAATAATGTTAAGGAGGAAAAGGGAGTGAAAAAGTGTTCACTTTTGGAGGGAGTTGTGGTAATTTGAAACGTGGCATAATATTAGCTGCTTTCGCTAAACAATGAAGTAAACGTGTTCATAGTTCTGCTTTAGGTTTTAATAGTTGGTCCTCTGTGAATCTGTACATTGTGGAAAGAGAGAGTGGTGTTAAAGGGAGTTTGGTTGTTGCCAGGTCTGAGACTGGGAATGGTTTTCTCAAGGAACTCTATTCCATCAAGGGTGTTAAATACTGTAAATTATGTTCATGTAGGAGATTGGTGAGTTCCCAAATGACAGTTTCCACTATTCTCCAGCTCCTTGGTGTATCTACACTTAATAGTTTCTTGTTAAACCCTAGACATCATATATTATGTCCTCTCCAAAGAGGAACTCCCATGTAATACATTCCAGGTGAAATCCCATCACAATAAATACATCATTACCAAATACCATAAAATAAGTTTTCTAAGCCATTTGTTTAAACTAATATTCAATGCAGAGAAATTTTTAGCCAAAAAAAAAATGCCTTTTGGAATCTGTTGTAATGGGATTTAAATAGTCCTTATTGGTGGCTTTGGAAATTATTTTAGTGTTAAAGAGTAAATTTTTAGAAAATGGAAAATCGTGAACATGTGTTAAGTATTTTATTTATATTATTATTAATGAGGGAACCAGGCAGATGTTACAGCCATTCAAAGCAGAAGCACAAATTAATAAAGGAATGCTGAAATGAATTTACAAATGGATCTGAAACTAATGGGAAGGGGAAGGGAAGTCAGTAGAATCTTCAGGGGACAGAATTTATTTGCATGTCGATAGACAAGAATTATGTTTAATAATAAGATGGTATATGGGAATCCTGTGTTTTATGCATGATTGTTCTATAAACCCACAACTTCTCTAATAAAGAAAAAGAATAAGTGAAAAAAAATTATTATTTTGCTTTGTTCTCAGTTATCTAAAACTTAACAGAGTTGTAAAGTAGAATCAGGGAAGAGTGTGCTCCAAACAATGCATAGATTTCCCTTGGAAATGCCCAGTAATCTTTTTTGCTTATCATTTCCTTACATTATTTATGAGTGATATAAATGAATGTTTCATGGCATTAGAGGAACTAGATGAGAAGAAACAGACTAGATGAGAGTTTATGAACACAGTGATGAGTTTGTGTGAAACAAGATGATACTGAAGTATAAAATGGGGGCCACTCTAACTCTTTACTTGCTGCTCATAAAAGGAAAAGGATGGGGCTGGGAAGAAAGTTGATTCTTTTCTAATGAAGGAAGAAGTGTACAAATCCTGGGGGAGGAGGACATGAAGAGATTTAAAATCTACTTGAGAGAAACACTAAGAAATGAGTCAGTGAAAGACTTAAGCTCCATGGGGCCTAAATCAGTTCCCATTTAAAGGAAATAGAGATACCCATCAATGTAGATTTTTTTAGATGGTTTATTGTGATTTCTCATGTGTATTAATTAGCTCCATCTGTCCTGTCCCCCTTTATGTCTTTGATAAAGTCCTTTAGAAAAGTGTAGAAGTGCTTGGGTGCTTAAATACTATAATACAACTGGAAAAGGAGTTGTGTCCCTGTAGATGAGGGTTAGGAATGGATGAATAACAAACAAAAGGTTAAGGCTGCTGATTCCTTTAATCTGTGTGTAAGGGGGGGAAAAAAAAGGTGATTTGGGGCTACTCCTCTAGAGATCTGGAGACTGCAAAACGAGCATTGGCGTGGGAATCTTTGATTCTTGGAGTATGTCGTCATCCTCAGGGGTCTAGAAAAAGTGCCTGCATAATGCTTTCCATTAACAAATTCGAGAGCTGATGAGTTTTAATGCTCCTGTCAGTCCCAAATAAACTGAACTATTTCTGTAATTTTTCTACATAAGAAAAAAATTTCTTATGAAGCAGTTCCATCAGAAAAGAATTGGCAACCTAAAGAGAGGTGAGAGGTCAAATTAGAGAAATTAGCTTTGTTTTGGGGGTAAGAGGCTGGGATTCTATTTGAAACCAAACTCCTTTTCAGATGTTTGTTTTTAACTTTGCACTCATGAGTTTCCCCATGTCGCTGTTGTTGATTCATGTTGCAGAGTCTGCATTTGCTCTTCACCCTAACTGGTATGGGCCAGTTCATCCCACTCTAAAAGAAATTTGTGGCCTGGAGACTTACTTACAGTTCTGATCAAATTGAAGGCCAAACAAGTGAAATACAAACATAGAGAAACAAAAATCATGGAAACTTGTAAAGAACAAAACAAGAGAATGTAATAGGTGCCACAGACGTGAGAAAATATGTTCAGACACTGAGATCTGATTTGCAGCCAAGCTTGATGGGAATGTCTGTGAAATATTAGAGAATGTAGTTATCAGGTTTGCTGAATACAACAACAAAAAATCTAAAGCATAGAGTGCGAGTGCCGGAATCAAGATCCAAAAGGTTTTACGTGATAAGGTTATATACCTAGTGCTATCTGTGCTACCTAGTGCTACCTAGTGCAATCTGGCCAAAAATGTAGTCAGTTTTATGTTTTCTTTTGTCCCACACTATATGGTAAGTGGAAGAGGAATAGGTTACAACATGCCCGGCATTAGTCTTTACCAACTCTGGGTCCATGGAGGAGCCCTGCTTCAGGTAGGGCCCTGACTGTCTGGCTAAATGAGTGACTTGGTTGTTGGGATGGGCCAGTCCAGTGCTAGGTGATATACAAGGCATTTAGCTTTTTTACACATGCTTTTCAAAGTTTTCTTTACATAGTGTTTGACATATGAGTTTGTATTGTGAAATGGAAGTTAATAATGACTAAATTTGCAAGTTTACTTTAGAAACTTTAAAAAACAAAATGTAGTAATCTCTTTCCAGATCGGCCTGAAAAGTACATCTTGATACTTAAGTAATTTCTTTTTTAAACGAAGGGTGATCAGCACATTCTTTGTTGCTAAAGCAAATCCCCGTATTCTGGTCAGACTCAATGGAGTAGAAAGTCTGTCTCTCTGAATTTCATAGGTTATAAATGTAAAATTTAGGAGAGGAAACTCTGTTATATTTGTTGTTTCCAGGCCCTGTGACCTTTCACATTTGTGAATGGGAAAAAAAGGGAAGCCATTGAGTTTTGAATTGTTAACATTACATGATTGGCCTCCTAACACCCAAATGTAATCCTGTCAAATCTTCAAACTTGTCCAATCTTGCCCAGATAATGGATAAACTTTTTCAAAATATGATAGTAACTATTAAAATTTTGGAGACTGTGGGGAAAACCATTTTTTTTCCATATTTTTCCTTTTTCTTTCTTTTTTTAATGTTAATACATTAGCCATTGTAGCTGATAGCATGGGTTGGTCAACCTTCAAAGGTGAATTAAAAAGTATGAGAGTATGGCCCTGAGCTTTTCCAAAGACAGCATCCCAAAAGACTATTTAAAATCTGGTTTAGATGAAGGAAAACAATGTTTTGAAATATAAGTGGACCCAATAAATTTGGAATTATTCAAAGAAAAAATAAGCACAGCACTTCTTAATAATGAATAGCCCCACGCTGGCCGATGCTGCTGAAGATGAATTACACACATGGGAGAGATCCAGGAAGAGTTTAGTTTTAAGCACAGACTAGTATTGGTAATTATAAGTAGGACAAGACCATATGTTGGTAATCTGTTAACCTTTGAATTGCTTTTTCCACAAGCCTGTTCCTTCCTAAACTGTAGAGTTTCCATTACTCCAAGAGGAGAGAGGACAGTAATGAATTTTGGATCTGCATATTGAAAATGAAGAGCTTGAGGATAGTGAGAAGTTATTTACTAGGAGGCCGGAACTATAGCTGGGAAGCTGAGAAGCAAGGCTGAAGCTGGAATTGGACAGCATGAGCATTAGGTGGGAGCTAAAGCTATAAGCATAAATAGATGAATTATCCAGACACAAGACATGGAGGAAGAGAAGAATACCCGAGGGAGTACCCTGGGAACCACACCAACAAAGAATACCAAGTGAAGACTCACAGTTATGAAAGTGCTGCAATTTAGTGCTGTTTGGGGGTCTCCAGAAGGTGCAGGCACAATTCGCACATACTGACATGTACTAAGCAATTTCTATGACATAGGCACTATTATCAAAACCATTTTACAAGGGAGGAAACTGAGTTCACATGGGTAGAACCAGAACTCATATCTAAAATACTCAGATAGTAACCAGCTGCCTTTCATTAGGCTTTTGAATGCTTAATTAGACAAATGGTAAAAAACAGAGAGAGCTAGAAATGACAGTGTATTGCCAGAAAAAGTCTCATCAGGGATCCATGATAATTCAGCTTACATACTCAGAGACCTTAGACTGAGTAGCAGAAGTGGGGGGAAATGTGATTTATGTGACTATGGAGAAAATTCTGTATTTGAAATGCTGCATTCTGTTCTGGACACCTTAGTAGCAGGGAGATTCATTACCATGGATGGCGTGCAAAGAAAGGGATCTGAAATTCACTTGTGTATGAAAAAGCAAAAGAAATAAATGCATAAGGCAATAAAATCTTAAAGTGAAGAAGGTGATACATGCGTAGGTACTGATGTAGCAGAGGGGCAGAAAGATCTGAGTAAGCACGAAATCCATTCTGGAATTAGGGGAAGAGAAACAGAGAGCCTTGAAATTAATCAGTCATTTCAAATTTTTTTTTGTTCCAGGCTGGATATTTTCCACTTTTCTTCCTAAAACAAGAAAGCAAGTTGGTTTTAAGTTTTATGCTTTCCATTTTCTATAATCCTTGCCTGATGGAGATAAAAATACCAAATCAGTGGGCTGAAATTCAGGGTCACTGAGGGAACAAGACTGGAATAATAGGCCTAGACAAATCATCAGTTTGTCTAGGAATAATCAACAGATTACACGAGGACCAACATTTTAGTTAATCATTACTAATCTGGAATAGCCAAGGTGGTGTCTATGTCAAGGGAAATTTTGAATCCAATAACTTTTATTAGAAGAAATTTTCTTTCCCTCCTTTAGATTATATAACCGAATTATGGCCTAATATTCCCTGGAATAGGTAGCATATGAATTAAATGTGTGTAAATTGTGTGTAAATTGGGTTTGCCAAGGACCTGCTAGTGTTGAGAAAGTATCTTTTTTGTCCAAACCTTTTTATTCACATTCATCTACTTATCAAGCACTTTATTCCATATACAAAGTAAAGATAAACCCCAGCCTAGTATTCTGAATTAAAGTTCATGTTAATGAGGTTGCATATAATCAATCCAAAGTGTAAATCCTGAAACATGTAATCTATTAAGGACATGAGAATTCCATTGATATCTAAGATTTTAAAACTTATCTAAGCAACAATTTGGATAGGCCAGAGTGTAAATGAGGCAGTCTAACATTTTTCCAAAGAAAATTTTGGATTCTAAGCTAAGTACCCGGGGGGTGGAAAGGCTTTGTCGTCTCTCACGCTTTAAAAGGATACCTCTAATGCTTCTGTGCTTAATAGTCATGTCAGAAAAGTTAATGCTGATTCTCTCCACTAAAAGAAAAATGTACAGTTAAAATTTAATCAACAAAAGTAGGTGTGGTAGAGGGGGCTAGGGTCGTTTAAAGTTGCCAGTGAATCCAAATACCCTCTCTCTTCCAGGAACACAATAAAGTTAGTCCACAAGGGCATATGAAATATTTCCAGTCCACAGTACTTTAGAATGCGCATGGTGTCATTGGAAGCAGCACAGAAATTATTCTCTTTTGGCTCAGTTCAGCTTTACTGAGTCCCTTCTCCTCCAAACTGCCTCCTGCTCGTTTGGAAGTCTTGATAGTTTCTGGCAAGACAGTGGCATCCCTCTCCAATTCTATTGCTGCTTAGTGTCTGGTAGATGTAGAAGGGTTCATGCAGCATAATGTTCCAAGAAAAACCAATCTGTGGACCAGATTATGACCGAATCTAGTCTTGAATATAGTGCAACAGGGATGGGTAAAAGGGTAGGGGGTGAGGGTGGGGTGCTGACTTGCAGGAAAACTGGAAATTGATGAGATAATATAGAAGAATGATCCCATGTGGGTAAATTTTTGTTTTGGCATTCCCCTTGAAATGGGATGGAAAGAGTAAATTGAGGGGGTAAAAAATGATTTTCTTTTTTAACATATATGTTTATATTTCTTTAGTGATGTAAAACATAAAATTTGGATTATCTCAGAGTCATCAACTAAAGGGGCTAATAAGATATGTTTTTAACAATAAAAGCTCATCATAGTGTTTTTTTATGTGCTTATCTATTCCATATTTCATTAGGGAAGGGTTTTATGTCATTTATACCATTATGAAGGTAAGTACCATATCCCATATATTCTTTGATTTTAAAAAATCCTCTTTGCCTCTGTCTTTTAACTAGCACTTTCTTTCTGAACTGCTATTGGCCTGAACGTATTTACATAAACAATTCTTAACTCAAAGACTCAATTTTTTTTTTTAAATAGTTTTGTGAATATGGATGGCTTTTTATTTTTGGATTTAACCTTCCCCATATGTTGTACTTCACGATATCATTTTTTTTTTATTTTGGCAGCTAGGGAGCTGAGAGATTCCCAAATTGTTTAGAATTTGGGGTTGTAAATTCCTAAAAGTATTCAGTAAAGCAGGAAGTATTAAAATATTGTAGGTTGGAGGCGTCTGTACTTATTATTATGAACATCTGAAAAGCTTCAAAGTAGGACTAAAAAATGTCTAAAGTTTGTATGTCTTTATTATATGTTCATTCAAAGCTATCTAAATCAATTCTTAAGTTTTTAGTTATAATTGTAAAATTAAAATTCCAGAAAATTTTCTAAGTAATGTTTTATAATCTTTAGCAGATGTAACTTAGTTTTGTTTGTTTGTTTGTTTGTTTGTATGTTTGGGAAGTTTCACTTAAAACTCCTTTGCTGTAATTTTTAATACATTCTTATCATTGAGAGTCTCTATTGCAGAGATGTTAGGAATTTATACTAAATTAGTCTTTACCGATTTTCAGCTTTCTGAATTCCTGTTGTGTTCACAATGATCTAGTCTGATATTTTGCTTTTTTCCTTTTTCTCTTTTTTTTTTTTTCTTTTATTGGAAGGGAAACAATAAGGTGATGGCAAAGTGAATACATCCTATTTTTATTCTTGCCTTGTTCAAATGTTATCCTCTCATGAACTGCAGAAAAAATCTGTTTTCACCAAGTTATCATAATGATGTGGTGTACATTCTTAATACTCCTTAAAAGTGAGGGAAATAAATATATCAAATGTCAAACTGCATATAAACATTTCTCTCAAAAAGCCAAGAATAAGAGTTATATCTTTGGATTCCTGTTTATCATCTCTCTCTCTCTATGAGGATTATGCTAACAGTCCAATAGGAGTTTCCAATTAAAAGATAAAACAGAAAATGCAAACACTGAGATAATAAAGTTAATATGAGACACTTTAATATAATTTATACTAAAACCAAAATAAAAAAGTTGTTTGCCCTTCTTTTCTTGCACTGTAGGGAGGGGAAATACAGGACTTAATACGAATTAATATGAGAAAGCACCAGTTTTGATTGCTCAGAGTTACTCCGGGCCATCATGTGATATGGCTGCAGTGCTGTGATAAATAGCATCTTGGGCAGTGTTAACAGAGGGATTGGGAGTTTAGAAAGATCTGGTAGACTCTGCTATTCAGAGCATATCTTTAAGACATAAGAGCAAAAAAGAATATGTCCAGAGAAGAGCTAGGATGGTGACTGTTGTAGCAATTGTTCCTTCAGTAATAATAGCTAACACATGTGGAGTACTTACTATGCCAGAGACACTGTGCTAAACCCATTACGTTATCCCCCATAATGTTATTTAATCCTCAAGACGATCTATATGTGTTGAGTACCTACTTCATACCATGCCCTGTGCCAGCCATTGAGGATTAAAAAAATTAAAGTTACCTGACTTAGAGTCAATTCATAGAAGGAACAACTGAAGGAAGTCATGGATGTGCCAAGGGGAGTGAGCTTTTTAGTGAAGGAACAGAGGACAAATGTGTGACAACTATGGAGAAGCAGAATATCGATCACTCTCGTGAACACGTATAGTTACCTAATGCCTGTGTTGTAAGATTCAGTAACTACGAGGTTCCATGGAGGATATAAAAACGGACACAGTGTCTGCCATCAGATCAAGGGGCCTAGTTTAAAGGAGAGATGGCAGGTATGTGGATGATAGGGGTTATTAGAGGTCTGAGTAGTGTTATGGGAAGCTAGCAGAAGTAGAGATAAACTTTGCACTTGGAGGGATCTGGAAAAACATGGCATTTGTGTTGACCTTAAGGTGGTGAGGATTGGATGGATGGAGCTGGAAGTGGGAACAGTGCAGTGTCTGAGGGTTTCAGGCTGAGATGATAGTGGGCACAGAGGCTTGGAGATAGGAAATCATAGGGCATTTGATTTTTGGTGAAGCAGTGCACTTTCTGTCACTAAAATTTTTTGGCAGTCTAGGGAGGAATGTTATAGAGAAGAAAGCATTCCTGTAGTGGGACGTTTTAAAATCGATGGCCTATTACAAGGCTTGGACTATGTTGTCCTCTTCATTGCAACTCCAGCTCATAGGATATACCTGGCTCAAGGTAAGCCCTCAGTGAACCTTGATAAAGGGAGAGAACAAAGGCTAGAACTTTACGTCCACTCCAGGTTTGAAGTTCTTTGATATAAGTCTAGGAATTGATATCAGTTCTGAAACAAGATTTCATATCATCTATTGGATAAATATCTGTTCCTGTAGCAGAATGTTAAAGGTTGTAGGATTTTCATTCTAATAAGGTAGATAAGATTTTTTTTAAAGAGTTAAACAACTAAATACAATTTTGAATTCTCCCACAACCCTTCCGTTCTTTCAGTTACTATTTTCTCATGTGTCTCTTATGACTGAAAGAAAGTAATGAACATAAATTTGGTGTCATCTTTATTGGTTATCATTCTTGGTTTAAATATAATTGCTGAAATTATATTTAAAATGTTGAAAATTTCTGAATAGATTTTATGGAAAATAAATGTCAGCTTGCAGTAATGTCAAATCAGAACTGAATCCTTGAAGTATTTTAAAATATGTTCTCTTAATATCTATGTAAACTTCCATACTGCTTAGACCAAGGCTTTTTAACCTTTTGGAGAAATGGCATTAGTCTTCTTTGGAAACTACAAATCCACTCATAAAAATGTACTGGTGCATGTGTCTGCATTTTAGTATGCAGTTATACAGGTTCACAGACTCCACATAGATCATAAAATAGAGCCCTCTGCCTAAGAAAGTGTCTTTAGAATGATTTTAATGGTTACAGAAACCTCACTTCAGTTGATTGGGAGTTGACACAAAGCAGACACACACACACACACACACACACACACACACATATAAAATAATGTATTTCTGGGGGAACACGTAAATGTCTTTAGAGGTAAAAGTTGTATAAAAATCAGGAAAATATATTAAATTCAAAATGCTCCTGGATACACGCATATTTCCCAAAGGTCCTATAAACATTACAACAGACATTTATCAAGGAACATCTGAAGGTGCCAAGATAATTCCAGTAATGTACCAGAATAAACATGATCACATGATGGAAATGCATTTCTTAGCCTTTGCAGAGATAAAGACTGGGGGGTGTGGGAGGTGGGGAGAGAAGAAAATGAGAAAACTGTACTAGATTTCTCTGCCATAGATATGAAATTGACTTGTATTGAACAGTAAGAAGAAATCCATCCTTTCAAAAAGTGCTTGCTAATACCCAAAAACTTTATTATTAACCTACATAAGTTATAGAACCCGTCCCTAAAAGTTAAGTGGTTTTGTTCAGAAAAGACACCAGCACCAATCCTGAATGTGCGATTCTGTACTTCCCCCAGGCCCCTGCACACTTTCTCTTGGAGATAAAAGGAATTAGTGTGTTAGAAAGAAAAAGTGTTTAATCAGCCATGGTCTGGCAGAAAACAGTTAACTCCAAACAGTTTAAATTAGAAACTCTAACAAAGAGGCTGCTTACAGAAGTGTGGACCATAAAAAACAAATAGTTATTAGTAGAGGATGAGGCACAAAAGCTAGCCACAGCTAGAAGCCATTATCACCCTAGGGCAGGTGGGACAAAAAGAGGACAAGGTATTATGGGAGCTAGTGAAAAGAGAACTGTGGCAGGAGACTGCCCAGTGGAAGTTGTTGTTGTCATGGAGTGATGTGGCTACTGCCAGAGATGCTGGTTCAGCTTTCTGGATGCGAAGCAGGGCAGAGAATGGACCTGGGGTAGGGGCAATTGGAGTATAACCAGCACAAGTGTCTGCTACCGTTTTCAAATCTTTGGACTTCTTGCTGGAAAGAAAAAGTTCTTGTTATTTGCAATCCTGGTGAACCTGTTATGAAGGCACTGTCCTTTGAGGTTATTATTTACTTGCATTAATGGGTGGTTTAATCACAACCTGAGACTAATATGTAAATAAGTTTTTCCTAATGGCCTTGCCTGGAGAGACAGTGGAGATTTCTTTCAAGAACGAGCACTAACCCCCTCACTACCAAGATTGTGCTTGTTTCCATTTATTTTGGAAACTACTGCTGAAGAATAAGAGAGATGTGGCCATAAATGTTTGAAAGAATTCTGCATGTAGTAAGTGGTGGCCATAGACACATGGCCTTCACCACCTCTTTGGAGTCTGTTCCAACTATGTCTTTCAACTGAAGTTAACGCCATCATTATATATTTTTGTTCCAGTTTCACTGGGGAAGTCAGTGCTCAGAGCCAAGTATGTTAATAAAATATTAAGGTCAAGGGCACAACAAATAAAAAGAGATAAAGTTGAGAAACTTCATGGCAAAAAGCCTGTCACAGAATTGTCTATGAGAAAGAAGGAACTTTTTCTGTCTAATTTAGAAATCACTGTTGTCATTAGCATTAACATTTAAAGGTCTCAATTTTAAGAGAATTTTCCTTGAAACATTGTACTTGGAAAACAAGAAATTCTGATTTAAATTTTGTTTGAAAATAGGAGGAGGTAGTTTGAGTGAATTGATCTCAATCTTACTGAGACAGATCATCTTCTTTCAGGTCTAAGTAACTTTTCCAAGGTGACAGAGCTTATTTATGGCCATAGAATTTTCCCTACATTATAAATTCTGTACTTATTCATTGTGGAAAATAAGAAAAGCTTGGAGTATAAAATAAAATAAAATAAAAATTGCCTATGACCCTGTTATCTAGAAGTAATAACATTAATTTGTTTTCCTTTTTTTCCCTCTTTGTGTATGTGCCCTTAAAATGAAATTATATTGTGATTCTTCGTTAATGTTTCCCACTTGCTTTCCAGACATTTTACATCAATGTTTATTTCCACTTATAGTATATTAGAATGTTTGTCTAACTCTATTCTTGTTAGCCTTATAATTTAAAAAATCTTTGCCAATTTTATAAATGCAAAGACTGTTTAGTAATGTTGCTCTTTATTCATAATTATTGACCATTTTTCTTTTGAATTATTTATCTGTGTCTTTTGCCCATTCTCCTATTGAGGGTAATGTTTATTTTCTGTCATTTTTGGCAAGAAACCTGTGCTTTCTTGTACTTAGAACAATCCATTAAAAAAAAAACAAAAAAACGAACTCTTAAATTTTTCCTTATTTAAGATATTTTAGCAGGAGTATTACCTTTGGATAAATGTTAGATTGGTGAATCCTGATTTAGAAATTGCTAGGCCTCAAGGTAACTTTAGATATTTTTATTTTTTTTAATGAAAGGGACAGTTTTGAAGTTATTTGACAAATTAAATTTTTTCACCCATAAAGCTATAAATCTCTTAGGACTGGGAGATTAAAACCCTTGGCTCTTACTTGCTTAGTGGAAACAGTTACCAGAAGGTATGAAAGAGACAAATAATATATAATTGAGGGGAGGGGTATGAGTGTTCCCAGTTTATGTGGCTTCATAAAAGACTTTTAACAGCTGTTCAGATAATCTGTGGAAAGTGGGAATAAATGGATAGGCATTTTCAGAATAATGGATTTCTTTAAGCCCATTTAGTTTAATATTAAGCATTTTTAATTTTTGTGAAAATTGTTAATTTTCTTGAGATCATGAACAGGCTTGAAACACAATCTTTAATACACAGGGTTGTGTGAACCCATAATTCACTGTTCTTAACTGCAACATACAAGATTTTCACACTAGATCTTAAAACAAAGATGAGAAAGGCGTAGAATTTTAATGCCAGTCTCAATGAAGTAAGTTATTTTTAGAACTGAAGTCCTGAGGGTTTTGCTTTTTCCTACATATACCTTTAATTGTGCCTCAAATTTCTGATTCTTAAATTTTTTCTCATAGTTTGCTGGACATGAAACAGAAAGATGATATATATGACATGATGTGGCCAAGTCTTCATTTATGGGACAACTCTGTGAACCCTAAAATTCATGGTTGCTTATTCTTTAATGGCAACCAGCAGTTGTGCATGAAGACTTTTCATGAATAGTTGCAGCTGTTGTAAAAGGAACAAACTGCCCTGGCCACAGATTACAACGCTTTGGGTTTGGACTACGGGCAGTACCTCTGGGACCCATCATGTATACTGTGAATATCAGTATTCCTTGGAGAGAGAATGAAAATTAGTCAATTCTGGCTCCTAGAACTTCTTGCATAACTGTCTGTTATCTCAGTACAGTTTTCTGGGGATGCTTTATCCTGGTACACTCCTCCATCCCCACTTCAGTCCCCCCTCCTTTATTAAATGGACCATGGAACATCCAGTTGGGATTTCTTTTCAATTCCAGAGGATTGGTGTTCAGTTTTGCATTCTTTTATATGCCCCTCCTCATTCTGGGTCCTCATATTTTTGCTTTAGTCATGCAATGTGGTCTCATTCCCACTGTGGTAAGCATTGCCCTTCTCTCGCCTATACATACATATGTGAAAGTTCTCCCTCACAATAATCTAGCACTAAGCGTGCTTTCTTAGAATTGTTACATACAAACCATTCCGACAATTCCAGATTTCCTCCTGCCCTTAGTTTCCTTTCCTCCCCCTTCCCAGAATCTTCTCCCTTATCTCTGGAATATAAAGCACTGCTGCCAGAAAGCTGCAGGAAATTAATTGAGTTAGGCTTTGTGTTTTTAACTTTCATTTTTCATCCTTCGGGTTCCAAAGCAAGATTTCTTTTGTGCGTTCTACCTTCTACCCAAACAACAACTCTGCAATTATGCATGGAGTTTATTTATGCTATTTTAGATAAGGTGGTTTATAAGATAAAGTAGTTTACCTTTTTCTATTTCTCACACTCCTTAAATAATCTGTTCCTGTTTATTTCCTCTTGCATGCCTTGATTTTGCTCTATGCTTTGCATTTTGTTTTTCTTCCCTCAGATTATTTCTGGATTCTTGCTGAATCCCTAACGCTGTTTCTGATTAAATAAACAGCTTTGATGAGGCTATAGGAATCTTAACAGATAAGAGGCATGTGTCCAATTTCCCTTTTCCTCCTGTTATGCCTTATTTCTTCATAGAGTTGAAAGGTCAGTGGAGAACAATTCTAATAATGCAGCATTGTTATATTGTGAATCTTTTATTGCCGATTATGATGGAAATAGCAGTATTACATCAGAAAAAGCTCTCATTTGTCTTCCAGCTAGCTTTGGATTCTCTCAAGCTGATAGCTCTTTTCTACTTAGTTGAGGGTCCATAGCATTCCATCTTGGTATGGGAATGGGCCTCCCACCCCTTCCTTTCTTTCAGCAAGAACTTGCCTGACATGCTCATTATCATAGTGGTGATGGCACCTTATCTCCAGTCATTGCCAAATAGTTGAAGTGAAACACTTTTTGAAGAGCTTGCCATACTTTCTCATTTTTTCTTTTTTTGCTTGCTCATGTCACTCATGTTACTATCATGTCAAGAATATTCTTCTTCTCTGTTGAATATTAAGTTCCATTCTATGAGATGGACTTTCCATGGGATGTTATTGTGGGCCATCATGGTATGTAGACTAATTGTGGATACTGTTAGAAATATTTTTCTCATGGAAATTAGGTTTTTAAATTTTAAAATACATTTGCTTTTGTACTTCCCACTGTCCGTTCCTCTTCTAGCCTATGTATTAAGAACTTTTTTTTTTTTTCTGTTTTAAAACAAGGTAAAGAAGGATGATTTTGTGCTTTATCTTAAAGCAACAGAATTGGTTTAGGGAATGCCTACAAAAATTTTTTCCCTTCATCCCAGCTTGATGTGCAATGGCTGCTCACCAGCATTTTGCCTTAAGTGCGTATAGCTTGGGCTCTGAAAATAGTGTCCTCTTCCAGCCTCTCCAAATATACTCTCTGCCCTTTATTCTAACTTAGTTTATTGGAATTCTTGTTGTAAAAGACCATTTCTTGAAAGAATCTGGAATCTGTATTACTGGCTACAAAATAAGCTTATAGTGCATTGACTTTCTGTCATCCTGTTTCATTCCTTTAAAATCATTTCCAGGCAGGTTTAATGAGTCAGCTCAGGTTTTCTCCATCTTTTGATAAAGTATATATCTTCATTTTATTTTATTTTTTTAAAGGTGATATTGATACGTTATTTGACCCATATAAAGCTTTTTGTTTGAGGAAAGTCTGTTTCTCACAAATACAGGTGAAAACTTTTTGTTTTACTGGAAAAAATTGGCAGTGGCCTGTTGACTGTGAATTGAAATCATTTCTGCTGATCATGAAAGTAACTTGTCAGACTAAAGGAAAACTGATCAAAATAGTAGACATATTGGATGGCATCTACTCTTAGACTGTGGCATGGCTCAAAATAGAGTTTGAAGTCTAATCCCATCTCCATATGGGGCTGTCAGCACATTTGTTAGTTGCATAAATGCCTGTTATTCAGGAAATGCCAGTGGGGTGAATGTTGCATTTCATCCCCTTTGATATGAAATTGCACATTCTTAGAGCATGCGAAACAAAAGGAAAGGCTAAGCAGGCAATCTCTGAAGCCAGTTGTGGATCTGTCACTGAGAATTAGAGGCTACTCTTCTTCCCTACAGAAACAGATGGCTGTTTCAGACACGTGTATTTACCTCCCACAGATTAAGGTTCTTGGAAACATTTTAGATTATGCTACTTTTGTTGAGCTACTTATCATGAGATAGCAAAAATATTGGAAAATAAAGTTGTTTATCAGGTTAGATAACTATGAGTTAGTAATCTTATAGTATTGTTTTATACCAAAGGAATTTAGATTTATGAGAAAGGATAGCAATGATCGTACCAAACTCCCTCATTTTTTTTTAAAAGAAACTATACTCCAGAGGTTAAGTAACTTTTCCAGGGTGACAGAGCTTATTTATGGCCAAATTGGGATTTGAAATTTATCATCATGACTTTGGAGCCCACATATTTTCACCACAACATGAAGGGAAGAATCTGTAGCTGGTGGCAGAGTCAACATCATTTAATGTTAATACACTCGGTGTGATAATCTGTTGGCTTTTCCTAGCCTTTCCCTATGTGATTCCAAGTCAATCAATGCCCTTGAGCTATCTGGTCCTTTTTCTGATATTTGATGTATGTTTTAGTTTGCCAAAAATGCTGAGAGCAAAATACCAGAAATGGGTTAGCTTTTATAATAGGAATTTATTAAGGTAAAAGCTTACAGTTCTGAGGCTGTGAAAATGTCCAAATCAAGGCATCATCCAAGATGCTGTCTCACCAAGGTCAGCTGCAGGAAATCCTGGACTCTTGCCATGTGGGTAGACAAAATGGTGGCTCTGCCAATCTCTCTCTGCCTTCTCTTCCAGGCTTACTTTCTCTCCATGAGCTCAGCCGTGGGCCATCAAGCATATGGCAGGGCACCGTCTTTTCAGCTTTAAGCTGCGCTGTGGGCCTGTCATCTCTAGGGGAGGGGTTCTTAACCTTTTTTGTTCCACGGACCCCTTTGCCAGTCAGATGAAAACTACGGACTCCTCACTAAAGTACACACCACACTGTGTATTTTTTAATAAATATATCACACCTGCACCAACATGTCCCCACAGGAATAATGTTTTTTTTAAATTTCACTTCAAGCTCACTGACTCTTTATTAAGAACCCATGCTCTAGGGTCTCTTTCTGTGCCCCTGTGCTCTGCTTATTCCAGCCCCTGGCACCTCTATCAGCTTCTTGGGGTTTCTCTGTCTTTCTGTGGCTATAGGAGATCCTGGAGTCCGCTCTAACATGGCAAGGTAAAAATGGTGGCTGTCTTTCTCTGTGTGTTTCTGCTTTCAGTTCTCAGTTTATATAAGATTCCATCAAGAAAACAGAGACCTAATCTGCCTCACTTAGTCCAGTCAAAGGCGCTAAATTGATCTAATCAAAAGTAATCTAATCAAAGGTCCCTTAACGGAATCGAATGCAATCAACAGGTCCCATACTCACCGGAATGGATTAGTTCTAAGAACATGATTTTTTTCTGGGATTCACAAAAACTTCAAACTGCCACACTGTGTAGTGGCTTTTGGACAAAACCCTAAGTGTAGAGCCACAGTGTCTTTATACCAACAATTTGTCGATTACCACTTTGGGACCAGTTGCCAAATTGTTGATATGTTTCCTAGAGACTTCAGGGTATTTCAGAAGTAATTGAAGATACCCCTCAGTCTGACCAACTCACAAATTGGTGAGTAAAGACCCAGGCCCCAGTTAATGTCCCCCTCGTTAGACAGTTTTAGAGGCTAATACTTTTTTAGGAAGAAAATCAACTTGAAACAATAGTGAAAAGAACTCAGACTGTGCAAATGGCAGGCTCTGTCCACTGGTATCTCCTTCATGGACTTAAGGCCAGATTGACACTTTCGTTTGTATACATAAAATATACCAAAGCCATCCTGACTTCATGATTTAAACCCCACCCCCCATACATGAGGTACAACATTAATATGATATCTTTTATTTTGAGGTTTTACGAGTGGGAGGAACAGTCATGGGGACAGAGAAGTAGCTACAGACAGATTCTTGGTGAAAGATTTATGGCTTAAATTCATCATCTCTCATCATAAATAAAGTGAAATGGCTGATGGGAGTATTTACTATAGATTTTGCTGTGGGATGGGTGGGGAGTAGAAAGGAGGTTTAGGTTTGAGGAAAGGAGGAAATGGCAGTAAAATTACTAATGTTTCCAGGGATGGAAAATCAGAAAGTAAAAACCAGAGTACAAAGAGATAATCTTTTAAAACCATAACTAAACTTCACGTATGTTCATATACATGTCCAAACCCTTTTCAAAATGTATTTTATTGAAAATATGGTTTTCAACAGGTATTCTATAAATGAAAACAATTGTTGCCTTATCATGTAAGTCCTTATGGATTTCCATATGGAAGTCATAACATTTATGTTCAAAGGTTCAGCTTTTTAAAAAAGATATTTTACATTGCTTTTTTGTAGTATGCACATATAAGATCCCATTTCATACCCATGTTCCAACAGTTTTGCATTACTTAGTGAAGGTTGAATTACTACCTGATCGTCTTCTCTTCCAGTCGGTGACAGCAGAGGGATGTGAGCAGATGGGTGATGCAAGAATCTGAAAACCAAAAATCTGGATGAATATTTGTTTGAAAGATCTCTACTTTTACAGAGATTCTGAGATCAGTATATTTGAAGTCAGAACTATTTTGGGAAGTGCAGGACATATGGGCATCTTGGATATGAGGTTTAGACTCTTCCTTCCGACTTCTATCACCTCGGTCACTTAACCATTTGCTAAAACATGGGAGCCATCAGTTCATTCAACAATGGTTTATTGACTATCTACCACTCGTTTTGTATTGTGGATATTACAAAACCAAGTAAATTAGGGTCCTACCTTGAGAGAACTTTAAGGTTTATCATAAAGTAGTAAATGCTATATGTATGTAAATATTTAGAGCAAATACCTCAGTGTTTGCATGCCCAAATTGACATTGCCTTTTAAAGCAGTTAATTAGAAAAGGGGTTCTCTGTCATCCTCCAATATTTTTCATAGTTAATCTTTTCCTTATTTTATGTTTTTGGTAATTACACTGACTTTTCTCTGTCAAGTGTATTAAGAATGGGTGTGGATGAATACTTGTCTCTTATGGTATTTCATGGACAAGCTTGAACTATAAATGGTAATACTCATTGAAAGCAGATAACTATATTTCAAGAGTTAAAACAAGTTTAAGTTCAACTTGGAATAAGAGTACACAACTTGTTTAAGCAAGGACAAAAGAAAGAATGAAAAATACAGTGCTACAATGCTAGTAAGCTCTCTTAGCAATCTAAACCAGAATTTTGTACTTCTTGTTTTTCTTTGTCCTTATGAGACTTGATTTCTAAAATAAAGAACATTTTCCAAACATGCACCAACTGGGGTCCTGGAGACAATTTCATGCGACACGTGTGTGTGTGTGTGTGTGTGTGTGTGTGTGTGTGCGCGCGCGCGCACACTTGTCTGTTTATATGTCCATTGATAATTTATAATTTTGGTCACTAGGTGGTGCTCTTTCACTTTAAAATAAAGTATATTTTCAGTCACGGCATTTGCTTTTATTCTGTTGATGCAAAGAATAGTGGAAAACCAGATTTTAGTTAAATTGGATCTAAGGTTTCCTGTCCCTCTACAGATGCATAGGAATTTTAATGTGATTATTCAACTTATAAGACAGTATATTTTCAGATTATCATACTACTCCATACCTGCTGTTAGTTTATTTTATTAGAAAAATACATTTTTATCCTGTAGAAGCATTTTATGTTATATGTATTGGGCTGATAAATAAGAGACTACAACTAAAATTATATGTGGTTTAATCTATTGTTCTCTGTACTTGATTTAAGAATCTCTTGGAAGACCTATAAAATGCTGATTCCTGAGTCTATTAGGCTTAGGAACCTGTATTTTAACAAATGCTGTAAGTGAGTCTTATGAGCAGGCATGGTTTGAAAAGCACTGGATTCTAAATCACCCACTGTAGTAGTGAATATTTTTTAATAGGAGTAACATCAGTAAATCAAACCAGAATTAAGGACAGTTGAGACTGAAACTTTGAATATAACTAGCTCTTTGTGTAAATATAGGGGAGTTATAATGAATATAATAAGAATTATTGATGAAAATCCTCTGTTTACATCATTGTAGCACAAGTTGGCTAGAGTATCCCACAGAAAAGATGGTCCTTGTTAGAATACATTGGGGACCAAGGGATGTGAAAGTGATGTGATTCCACGATGCTTGCCCAACTTGTGGTGGATGGAAATCCCTTTGGCCCTGCTTTTAGGCCCCTCGCCTTATAATACCGAAAACTTAAACATTTCAGAAAGTTCCAACTAATATTAAGGCCTTTGGTTTTCACATCCCTATGAGTCAAGGCAGTGTCAGAGGGAATTAAAGAACAGGATAAAGAGAATGCCTAAAGGAGGGGGAGGGGTGGGGCATGGGACTCCCCTATATTTTTTTTATGTAACTTTTATGTAATCTAAAGCTTCTTTAAAAATTAAAAATAAAAATAAAAACAAAAACAAAAAACAACACACACACACACAAAACAAAAAAGAAAATGCCTAAAGCCAGGAGCAGCCACCAGGAGACACAGGGGTGATGGCAGGACTCCAGTTAAGCACAGCTGCTGGAATGTCTCCCCAGGAGGCCAGAGCATTCCTCATCTCTGAAGCTCCCTGCACTGCTGCTAACTATGGTTTCACCATCCTAGCTCTAAAAGTTTCCTTCCTTTCTCCCTCTTTTTTTTTTTCTTACTGCCCAATTACATGTTAAGAATGTATGTGATGTGCTCACCGTGACATTGATTTTTGACTGGATTTCTGGATGAAGCGATCACAGTGTCAGGTGAAATATGTGGTTTAGAGAATACTCCCACCAGGTGATCCTGACTCCTTGTGAGAACTGATGAGTTAGAAGGTTAAGAAGACTGAGGCAGAACTGCTTACTTGTGAAAAGTGCTCAGTAAACTTTGCTGACTCTGTCACGGGAGGTGTAGTACAGTATGTGAAGGACTTGGAGAACTTAACACATTGTAGGCATTCCATAAATGTTAAGGTGATTAGTGACGATAATAACAGTAATCTCTGTTATTCAGCTTTATCACTAAAGCTAATGGGTATAGAACATTTTGCTTACCCAGAATGGTCTTGGTCTGCATCAGGCTGACCTATAGGGGAAAAGAACACCTAGATTTCTGGGGCAACCTGAAACCTGACTAAAGAATTGGAGAGGCATATCCCCACGCTGGGCCCAGCTCTAATGTCTCCCTCTGCCTGGAAGACTCCAGCTTGCCAACTCCCTCACCTCCGCTTCAAAGAGGCCTTGCCTTTCCCTCTCCCCCCCGCTCCCCATTCCCACCCCTAGTGCTCCTTTATTTTGCTCTTTTTTTTCACCTCTTTTCATAACATGTATATTCTAATACACTAGCTAATTTATCTCTTTTTCAGTGATGTATCCCCAGCACCTAGATCAGCATCTGGTACATAACAGATGTTCAGAAAATATTTGTTAGATGAATGAATGCTTTCCTTTATAAAATTTAATAGTAATAAACAATAGATGTAGCATATGTATAACTGGTTCAATGCTCATTCCAAATAAATACTAAATATACCTGAAAATTAAGATTTTTTTTTCTCTATTAACCTTGACCTGTAAGAATATTTTCTAAATTAAGTAATCACATGATTTAAAGTATGGATCTAGAGTTGGAAGATTTTGGATTATAATGACCAGCCTCCAAGTAGTTTCTGGGGAAAGTTACCCAACCAACGTCTTTACCTTAATTTCCTCTATAAACTACCCCAGAGAGCTGTGGTGTGGATTAAATGTGTTAATGCACTTAAACCCTTAGGACAGGGCCTGGGACAAAGCAAGAGCTCAATTAATAAATTGAATTTGTAGATGCCTTACATGTTAAAAAATAATTTTGTGGTATACTTATTTTGCAATTGAATTTAAGGTAAATGGTTTAGCTAGTTTTCTGAAGGGAAAAAAAGCCACAGATAAATGCACAGTTTGGTATTTTACATATTCCTGTTTCTGTGACAGTGATAACACCCCTAGAATGAATGAAATATTGAATTAATTATGAAATCCCTTTTCTTATATTTGTAACATTAGCTTAAAAGCAAAGAGTTTGGGGTTTCTTGTGAATCCTTTGTTTCTGATTTCTTATAGATCCCCATATTAAGGTTTCTGGAAAGAAAGAAGATGTTAAAGAAGCCAAGGAAATCATCATGTCTGTCTTAGACACAAAAGTAAGTGACTATTAAGGACACTCAGATCTCACAACCTTGTCTCTGCAAGGGCTACTTCATGCTGTTATGAAAGACGATTTGGAGAAGAAAAACCAGGATAAAGTAATGGTGGGTTTTAAAATAAGCACATGTGGTACTACAATGGATGTAAAGTTCTGTTTAAAATTTGAATAGATTCTCTCATGTTGGGTAATTGGGCAATATATATATATGTGTGTATATTATGTACATGTGTTTATGCACTTATGTATGCATGTTATATGTATTTGCTTTCTTCAGAAATAGATATGGCCCTGATTAGTACAGGGTAAGTATTAAACATCACAAGATTTAGCATATTTGCCTTTATGATGCCAGCAGAAAACCAGAATGATCTTCTGTATAGCAGTAAGTGTGTGATGTCACAAAATTTGACACTTTCTCTTTCATGCATACACTCTCTGGCTTGCCAGCACTTTCCTTCTGTGCATATGTAGAGATAGAAGGGAAACTTAAATATGTAAAAATTTCCACTCATTTGTGAGAACTTATTTTCCTTAATAAACACTTCTAAAGCACTCATTATGTGCCAGGCACTTTGCTAAGCACTTTACATTTTACAAATATTAATTTATTTAATCCTTATAACCAACTTGACTCAGAGATATTAAGTAATGGGTTCAGGATCCCAGAACTAGTCAGTGGGGAGGTAGGATTCAAAGCCAGGCTGTCTGGCTCTTAGGCACTGTATTATGCTGCCCAGTATTTCGTTGGAATAATTTCCAATCTCTTCCAGTTTCTTTTCTTTTGTTCTTAAAATTTTTTTTTAAAGAATCAAATGCGTTATAATTCTTAAATATTTTAGACTTATATTCTCTTAAAAATGTATTTAACTTTTCCTATATTTCAAAGATTAAACTGAAAAACTGTTTAAACATCAAAGTATAAATGGGTATCAACTTAAAATCTAAGAATTCAGAAGCTTTAAAATTATTGATATTTTTGACATCTAGTATTTTGACTTTTTTACTTTCTAAAGACTGAAGAATTTCAATATTATTTATATAAATTAGAAAAGATTTCATACTAGTCTTCTCAATTTTATAACACTGAATTTCCCAAAATTAGATACATGGGTTCCAAAATGAGCACAATGATTTTATTCATTATGTCTTAGAATTTTACATTTTATACTGTATTGGTTTATTTAAGCCATTTTACTATTAGAGATCTGTGCTTTTTGATCTCTTCCTCACCAACAAAAATAATAAATCTCCTTTTAAATAATGCAGCTAATGTAGAAGTTGTGAAAACTATACTTGTAAATTCTACCTTATTTCATAGTTTTGGGGTGTTTTTTTGAGGTACTAGGAATTGAACCCAGGACCTTGTACATGGGAAGCAGGTGCTCAACCACTTGAGCTACATTCTACTTCCCAATGAGAGTTGGGTTTTTTGTTTGTTTGTTTTTATTTTAGGAGGTACCAGAGATCAAACCAAGGACCTTGTATGTGGGAAGCAGGCATTCAACCACTTAAGCTACATCTGCTCCCCTATTTCACAGTTTTGAGTGCTATTTTTATTTCTAGTTTTTTATCATCTTAGTCCCATTATCCTACCAGCATGTACATTTTCAGTCTTGTCATTGTGTTTTCATCAGTTTTTTGTTATTTGAACTAAATGTTTCAAGAATAATGTTTATTGAAGAGAAAATGAGTCATTTCTAATGTAGCAGACTTTTTTTAAGGCCTATTTTCCAAAACATTCTTGGTAAACAGTATATCTTTTCATTTCTTGTGACACATATATTTTAAAATGAGAATTCCTTTTTTATAGCAAAAAGAAATGGATAGAAATTGAATATTTATAGATTAAGATGATCTTCATTAAGAAATCTGTAAGATTTTAAAAATTATTATTATTAATCTGATAACCCTTGGGGAAAAAAATGTTTTCGTGGGTTGTTCCTTCCTTTTTCATGCATTGAGAAATAATACATTATTTCCACATAGAGCAATCGGGTCACCTTGAAGATGGATGTTTCACATACAGAACATTCACATGTAATCGGCAAAGGTGGCAATAATATTAAAAAAGTAATGGAAGAAACAGGATGCCATATCCACTTTCCAGATTCCAACAGGAATAACCAAGCAGAAAAAAGCAACCAGGTGACTTGACTTTTCACACAAACTTTTATGGAATGAATTACAGCCTGAATTTTTAGAATGTTTATCTCTTTTTGAGAGATGAGAGCAAAAAAACAATCATACAGATGGCAGGTAGCATAGATTGTACAACCCTTGCAAGGAGGTCGAAGATGCTCTGCTTTTTGTTGAGGAGAGGAGTTGTAGGTGGGCACTAACCTCTTGTTCCCTGGGTGGTTGGTAGAAATCAGGAGGATGTGATGGCTGCGTAAAATGAGAGCCCCTAAAGAAAGGCTCAGAAAGCATGTCATTCAGGAAGAAACCTGAGGTTTTGCCTAGTCCAAGCACCTACCAATTGCTTGGATTCTGTCTGCAGCGTCCCAGTAAGTCGTCCTGCAGGCTACCCCCAGATTACTTTCTGAGAGGGGCAATGGGTGGTGCCCAAGGAAGCCAGTCCTTCCATTCACCTCTGCGTTATATTGACTGAATTATGCCTCTTTCTTGTTTATGACCATTGTTTCTAGTTCTTCTGTTTGGAAACAAACAAAATTCACCTGCCCACATGAAAACACTTTCAATTCTTGAAGAACAGATGGTTTTGTTTGTATTATTTGAAAGGCCTCTCTCTTTTAAGTTAATTACAAGTACTAGGAATTGTGTTGGCCAAAAAGATGAATAAGATAGTCTTTTCTCTACAGGGACTAACTGTGACAGTGGGATACCTACACGAGGAACCAAGTAGACAGCCATAGTGAAAAGCAAGGGCAGTATTCAAAATATTTACCAGTTGCTGTGGCATCTCACTTCAGATCAGTGTCCTGGAGCATCCACCTCCTCTACCCAAAACCAAAAGTAATTCTGTAGTTGACAATCATCGGAAGATCCTGGAGGTCCCAGGAGACAGGCTGGGGTGGACTTTGGGGCAGCAATTATTTACCAGCTATTATGGAAGTATTTCAGTGTTTCGAGAACCTCATGCAGCCATATCATTGCATATAGATATTCAACTGGTATGTAAAGAGTTTAAACAAGAGGAGGAAAATACAGTGAGCAAGATTAATTATGAAGGGGGTGGGGTGGAGTTTTATATAAATACAGGAGGTGATGGACAGGAACTTATACAACTCACCTAAGACTCTGGTTAAAATGTAAATTCTGATTAAGCAGGTCTGCATTGGGGCCTGAAATCTTTTTTTTCAACAAGTTCCCAGGTAACGCCCATGCTATTTGTCGTCCCTGGATGGCACTTTGAGGAGCAAGGATGTAGATACCTGCAAAAGCAGATGTGGGCTCAATTAAAATAAATCTATCTTTATATTTTCTTACTTCTACAGGTATCTATAGCAGGACAACCAGCAGGAGTAGAATCTGCCCGAGTTAGAATCCGGGTAACTATTACTTTAATACTGTAAATCAGTGTCAACGATGTTTATGTTAGATGGCTTTAAAACAAAATGATAATTTATTGTTTTATAACCAAATCATACATGTATTAAGGAGGAAATAGTTGCAAAAGTTGCTTCAATATCTGCTTTGGCATTCATTATCTAATTTTTTGTTGCAGACTGAAAGATAAATTTCTGTTATTTATAAACTTTTTTCTATTGAGGAGATGTTCTTAGAGATGTTCTAGATTTTATCTGACTAGGTTTAATTAAAAAGTTTATATGATTTTGAAATGATAAAAGAGGCTTGAGGAAAAATGCCACAGGCAGTATAAATCACAAACTCTCTGGTTTCACAAAAGTCTCATTACGAAACTTTATCTAGTCTACCCTAGCTTAAGTCTATCATAAAAAGTAAGTTATGTTTTAAAATTCCATCTTTAGAAGAGAACTAATGAATTAGACATTTCTAAATATATAATGCTTTACATATTTCTTTGGGTCTCATAATTTCATTTTAGGAACTGCTTCCTTTGGTGCTAATGTTTGAGCTACCAATCGCTGGAATTCTTCAACCGGTTCCCGATCCTAATTCCCCCTCTATTCAGCACATATCACAAACGTACAACATTTCAGTGTCATTTAAACAACGTTCCCGAATGTATGGTGCTACTGTCATAGTACGAGGGTCTCAGAATAACACTAGTGCTGTGAAGGTAAATGATTTAGATAATTCCGAACATCTTAAGTGTACAAATCATGCCAGTTGTATTTTTTTAAAGATATTAGTCTAATTTGTTTTCCAGAATTTTCTCTTATATCACATTTTGGTTTATAGAATATGTTGTATTTTCTATAACGGTTAAAAATGCAATAAAATCTTTCCGTGTAGATGGATAATTATTTTATAGGATTATTTTCCTCATACCCTTTTCTTCTAGGAAGGAACGGCCATGCTATTAGAACATCTTGCTGGGAGCCTGGCTTCGGCTATTCCTGTGAGCACACAACTAGATATTGCAGCTCAACATCATTTGTTCATGATGGGTCGAAATGGGAGCAACATCAAACATATCATGCAGAGAACGGGTGCTCAGATCCACTTTCCTGATCCCAGTAATCCACAGAAGAAATCTACCGTCTACCTCCAGGGCACCATTGAGTCAGTCTGTCTTGCAAGGCAATATCTCATGGTAAGCTTACTGAAGTTAGTCATACAATTATTTTTACGTCTTTGGGTACGGTGTGTGTTAACAACACACCTAAAATAAAATAAACTGGAAAAGTACAGTTCATAGTGTCTCAACAGTTTTAATTTCATTACAGAGATCAGTAGTTTACTTGAGTATTTTCTTTTCCTTAGACTAAACACAGAAGAGAATATAATTAAATAATTGGCCATACTTTGTGGCATGGATGGAAGATGATTATTTTCATCTGTCATGTAGTATTAGTTTGCTCTTTAAACTTGACGAAGAAAGTAATTTATTTAAACAGAAAAGTAGAAATAACCTTTTAAATTTAAACCTCAAAGACATAAATTTTGGTAGCCTGAAACAGTTGTACATTTCATAAGTCTCTGATACCATTTTTAAAATGCTATTTAAGCCACATATTTGAGTGTCACTAATTGAAAAGGAACCAGTTGAATATTACAATTCAGTACTGCTTTCTATTTATACTTTGTAATACTTCTATCCTTTCTGTATTCATTTTCAAACCCTGTGTATAGGTTGATATATAGTAATGAAATGGATGGACATAATGCTGGACCCACAAATATTCTTATTGAAAGCACCATTTTGTTTTTCTGCTCATTGCTTGACCTTTAGTGACATTTGAATCACTAAGCTTCAGGTGTGATGACCTTTATTATTATTAACTTGCAGAATTTGTTTTTGAGGAACTTTCAGAAAAGTCCAAGTTTGTAATGTTGTTCTGTTTCTCTGACAGATGAGACCTTGTTATAATCATTAAGGATTATTATAATACATGATTTTCAGAAATTTGGTTGTGAATGATTTTTTTAGTCAAGCTTACTTTATCAGGCTATTTAAAATGTATTACCAGTCAGATAGCATATTCATATCAAAGGATTATTGCGATTACTCTTTATATATTTTTTATGCTTTCAAGTTCTTTGAATATTACTTTTGAGTTCAGCAAACTTTCTAAAGCATTTTGTGAAATTATGAATTCATATTAATACTTCGACCAGACCTGCCAAAAATATAGGTGTGCAGTTAGACTATTATTGCACATTATTGAAAGAAATGAGGGAGGAAGGGATAAATTAAAAGCCTTTAACCTATATTTTAAATAGTATCACCTTTCTTTTTAATAGCACTGACCCTTACAAAAATCACTTTTATCTGCAAGAGAAATGGAGCACAGTGATTTCATTTTAATCCTAGCATGTTAGAGAGTGTCTTAGTTTGCCAAAGGCTGCTAATGCAAAAATACCAGAAATGGGTTGGCTTTTATAAAGGGGGTTTATTTGGTGTAAAAATTTACAGTTCTTATGGTCCATGCTTAGTGGCAAAGCCCCAGGATGTGTATATCCATTGCAGGTGATGTGCCACACTAATGAAAGATGTTTATGTGGGATGTTATGGGAGGTGTGGGAGGTGGGGAACATGGGAATCCCTGTAATTTTTGTGTAACATTTATGTAATCTAAGCATCTTTTAAAATATGTAA
>JAQZBX010011874.1:0-42056 GCA_029593785.1 Cabassous unicinctus
CCACCCCACATACACACGCACTCTATCTCTTTCTCTCTCTCACACACACACCCCACAGAATTTGTCCTGGATGACAAGCTTCCCACGTTCTTCTCTTATGTCTAAATATATTGTCTGGTCTACAGTCCCTTACCTCCAGTACACTGAAGGTGTGTTGAAGTTTTGAATCCTCAATCTGGTCTCTGAAACCAACACAAAAATTTAATTAAACAGCATTCTTCTCAAAATGTCCCTCTCTTATACCTAGATAAAGGATACACAAATTAAAATCCAATAGTTGACTATCATAGATTTTGACTTCCATCATGACACTTCCCTCTAGGCAGTGCAGGAACACGTCTTGGAATTGAAATGAGGGAAATCTAAGTAGGCTTATTTAAAGTTTTGAAAAAGCTATACCACAATTAATACTTCTCACACCACATGCCATATTCCCACTCATTTTGAGAAATTTATGCTCTAACTCATATTAAATTTTGTTGTCAAATACCACCTATGAATTTACATATGTATAGAGCAGTAGAGGGTAAACTAAGTTAAATGGAGTAAAGAATTTAAAATCTTACAATATTTTATAGCTGTGACAAGATCTGAACAGACAAATATGTAAAAGAACATAATCAGAAAAAAACAGCTAGGTATATCTAACTGGGTAGAGTGTTGCAGAATTTCAAAGGACTGAAAAAGGGATGTCCATCAGTGGGACATGTAGAAGCATCTCAGAAACATGTTACTCTTGGGTCCAAGAGCAATATCAAAAAGCTTAAAAAGTTGAAAAGAGACCCAAAAACTACTGTTACAAGGGAGATAATTCTGTGTGAAAAAAAAATTACCTCTTACAGGATTTTTTAGTGATAATTTTAAGGGAGTTATATAAATGGGCCCAAATTAGCCCCTGTGTATTGTCCCTGTGTGTGGTTTAATTCTTTACAGTGGGCTGGGACCATTAGCTCCACATACTGTCAACACCAAATTCAAATCCTGACACAATTGTTTTAAATATAATTGAAATAAGCATTTTTTTAACCATTTAGAACCCAGCTGCTTTGCATATCCCAAATAATTTCACCCAACAGCTGCTAGCTACATGTAAAACAAACTTTGGGATTATAAAAGACGCGAAACCACTGAAGCCCTTTGGAGCTCTCTGAGCCAGAGATTTCACGTCATGCTACTGAGTGACATCATCTGGTCATTTAAGCCCCTCTCTGGTTCTCTTCTGGCCCAGGTGTTCCCTTGGTCTGTTCCCTTCTAAGTATGGCCTTTCTCCCCCTCCTCGGGAAGGTCTTCTGTGGAAAGGGTCTTCTCCTCACATATAAACCTGTCAAAGCACCACCTAAATGAAGTTCATTGAGTGCTACTGCCTTCTTGTTGTCAAATCTTTTTCTTGCTCAATTCCCAAATCCTCAATATCATGTAAAGAATTCCTAAAACTATGGTGGATATCAAAAAATATCAATTAGATATCAAGGATGATTTTCTTACAATGAGTACTACTCAAAAACACATGGTATATACACTATTATAGTGCATATGTTAGAAAACCCCATTACCACTGACTAAAAAATAAAAGGAAGTTATTAACTAATTTAATTGAAAGATTCAGAAATAAAGAAGGCTACAAACAAGGGGTTCTCTAGCCATTCAATGTCACCAACTTCCCATTTCCATACATCTCTTCTCTTCACCTTTGAAGGGAGTTAGAGGTTTGTGCTCCCTCATAATCATCCATAAGGTAGGGGAGAGGGATTTCTCTCATTAAACATTTTTTAAAATTTTATTTAATTTTATTTTTAAAGGAGTTTTAGATTACATAAATGTTACATCAAAAATATAGGGGAATTCCCATATACCCACTCTTCCCCATCCCACACTTTTCCCCATTAACAACATCTTTCAATAGAGTGGTACATTTGTTAGAATTGATGAATAAATATTGAAACATTGCTACTAACCATGGTCTATAGAGTTTACATTAGAGTTTACACTTTGCACTGCACAATTTTATAGGTTTTTACAAAATGTATAATGGCCTGTATCCATCATTGCAATGTCATTCAAAACAATTCCAATGTCCCAAAAATGCCCCATGTTTCTCCTGTTCTTCCCTGTCCCTCCCCTCAGAACTTCTGGTGACCTCTGCTTTGTATCAATGTTACAAGTTCTTCCATTGCTATAATAATAAATCTCCTTTAGTCCATAGTTGAATTACCCCCTTATATTTGTTCATTCCTCAGTCTTGAGGATTTGGGCATGGTGATGCCCACTGTGTTTCTGATTAAGAGTGGGCTTATATCCTATGGGGCAGATGGATGGAAGTGTCTTGCTTGCAGTTAGATACTCTGTTTTTTGGGATGGGCATTGTCCATCATCACTCTGCTGTTAGTTGTCCTGGGTGAGCCCAATGAACTGCAGAGTAGGTTTTGCAAGTCTGCTGAGACTCAGGCCTTAACCACCATATAAACAGACAAAAGATTCAAATCTCTGGGACATATATCTAATGAGTATAGTGCTAATTATAAGTTCAAATAAAAGGGGCAGAAGAGCCATGCCTAGGGAAATTATAAATGAGTCTACTTCTGTTACATTGTGGAACATATATTCCAAGGTAAGACCCACTGACAGGGTGCCAAATTTCTGAGATTGTCTGCCCTGCCTATAGTGTCCAGATGTCTCTGGAGCCCTCAGGAGCACCCCTGCTTGAAGCACTGTTTACTGTGGCAGTTAATGAGATCTTCCTGAGACGTGCATAAGCATAACTTCTGGAATGACCACTCTACAGACTTTGAAATCTCTTAGCCATTGTATTAGTACAAAATACCAAAAATCTGTTAGCTTTTACAAAGGGTATTTATTTGGGGTAGAAGCTTACAGTTACCAGGCCATAAAGTGTAAGTTCCTTCCCTCAACAAAGTCTATTGCCACGTGTTAGAGCAAGATAGCTGCCGATACCTGTTCAGGCTTCCTGGGTTCCTCCCTTCCTGGAGTTTGTTTCTCTCCAGGTTCAGCTGCCCTGCAATCTCCACAAAGCCAGCTGTAAAGTATCAAGTGACTGGCTCTGTCTATCTCCTCGGGGGCAGCTATTCAGGCTGGGCTGCTCTGCTCCTCTGTGTGCTTACTTCCTGAGCTCCAGCTCAAAACTCCCACATCAAAACTCCAATTAACTCCTCTGCTCTGCCGTATAGTTTTTTCTGAGTCCTTGCTCACCAAGGGGGCGAGGACTCAACATCCTCCTGACATGGCCCAATCAAAGCCTTAATCATTATTTAATCAAGTAAAAGTGAAACCTCTGAATCCAATACAATCTAATGTGCAAACAGGCCAGTTTGAAAACATAATCCAATATCTATTTTTGGAATTCATACATAATTTTTAGAATTCATAATAATGTAACCAAACTACTACAGCCATAAAAACTCATTTTTATTTAATATTTCCCCCTTTTGGTCATGGACTTTTCCCAAATGCATCACTAATTGGTGCTTGTTAATAATCCCTAGGTGCCAGGGAGGACCATCACTGGGAGTCAGGTCCCATGCCAGGGGGAAGGTAGTAAATTTATATGCTGAATTTGGCTTAGAGAGAGGTCACATTTAAGCAATAAGGAGGTGTTCAGGAGGTAACTCTTAAGCAATATATAATACTAGGGTAAGTTCCAGTTTCACAAGAAAAGATTCATAAGAACAAGCATAAATATCAAGGGCCTGGTGTATTGGTTTGTCCTCCTTTACTAGGCATTATCCATGTACTCTAGGTATTCTTGCCACTCCATTAGAGAATGTAGCAAGACTTCCCAGGATGATAATTCAATATTCTTTTGCATAGTGTGGACCTTCACCCACTGAGACAACACCCCATGACCACCTGAACATATTCATTTTCCATAGAGGCATGTCCCAAGTGCACCCTTCTCCACACATCCCCCCATCACTAACACTCCACATCAGTGATCCTCACCTGCCACAGTTGTTACCCTTTTGTGATCCAAACCCTCTCCAAAAATAAAGCCAAAAATAAATAAATAAATATAATAAAAAATAAAATACTAATAATAAAGTAAATAAAATAGAAAAAAAAAATCATTGTGTCTTTCATGACTGTAAGATCTGTTATCTTTTATGTACAGTGACAATTTCTTCTACATGTTTCTCTGGTGTTTTTATTTTTATTTTTTATTTTTGCTTTATTTTCAAAGAAGCTTTAGGCAGAGAAATCACATAGAAAATATAGGAGATTCCCATATACCTCATACCCTCCCCCTCTCACATTTTCCCCTATTAATAGCATCTCTCTTTTTTTTTTTTTTTTTTTTAGGATTTACTGGGGATTTAACCCAGGTAATTGTACATGGGAAGCAGGCGCTCAATTGCTGAGCTAAATCCAATCCACAATGAGAGTTGGTTCTTTCATTTGTTTGTTTTTGTTTTTGTTTTTAGGAGGTACTGGGATTGAACCCCGGAACTCATACATGGGAAGCAGGCATTCAATCGCTTGAGCTACCCCCTCCCCTATTAATAACATCTTACATTAAGTTGATACATTTGTTACAACTGATGCACAACTATTGAAGCATTGCTACTAACCATGGTCAATGGTTTAAATTATTGTTTACATTTTGCACTGTACACTTTTATAGGTTTTGACAAAATGTATAATGGCCTGTATCCATCATTGCAACATCATGCAGAAGAATTCCAATGCCCTAAAAATGACCTATGTTCCATTTATTCTATTCTTCCTGCCCCCTCCCCTCAGAACTTAAGGTAACCACTAGGTTTCAATTTTTGAATTGCGTAAGTTTCATAATTACATTCATTAATATTGAAGGCTTAACATAGTGGTCTGTTTTCTTTTATTAGACACTGCCTATGTTCTAGAGAGATTCTTGCCCCTCTAATTGAGAACATAGCAGTACTCACCAGGATGGGTCTCTACCCACTAAGATAACATACTATGACAAGACGAACACTTTCATATTCCACAGAAGCATGCCCCAGATATCCCACATATCCTCCCACCCCTGATGCCCTTCACCAGTGACCAAGTTTGCCAGGGAGACTATAATAAAACAGGGTGGAAGTATCAGCCAGTCATGCCTTCCCTGAAGTTTATAGATTTTGCTGGTGGCTTGCTGGCTATCAATCTCTGCCTAGATCATAGGGTGTGCTTTCTGCCTCTTCCTGTAGCTTCTCTTTTCCATGTCCAAATTTCCTCTAATTATAATGACTCCAGTCACATTAAACTAAGGCCCCCGATTCAATTTGGTCTCATCTAAATAGAACCTTTGAAAGTCCTATTTACAAATGCGTTCACACTCACAGGACCAAGGATTAGAAATTGAGCATGTTTTTGTGGGGGGGCCATGACCAAACTACCACCCACACATACCCTGAACCATTCCTTGTGGACAAGAGAATTCTGTGCACTGAAGATTTAAGTTTGATATGCATTCAAGAGCTGAACCAGTCACTGTGGAAAGTGGGATGAGATAATATAATTTCTATAGGGCAATCAGGGTCCAGCCTGATGCTGAGGACAGTGTCAATCCTACTTAAGGCTGCACTATAATCAGAGGAATGGGGTGGATTTTCAGAAAGCAAAACTCTCCATTCAAGATATACAAATAAAAAATCCCAGAAAGTCCTCCTAATGTAAAAATACATAAGAGTTGGGGGGATATTTCTTTATAATTCTTTATAATTCTGATTGATGGCAAGTCTATTTCTAGATTAATATTAGCAAGTTTTGAGAATAATCCTTAGAATGAAGATGCTCAGACTTTGTTCTGATTTTATTCTTTCCCTTCTCAGTAAATATGTATAGGCAGCATTTGGTCATTTGGTAGAAGTGATAAGATTGCTGAATAGTTGTAGAACCTTTACTAAGCAGGCCTATGAGTGCCAGATATTGATCTAGCAATGTATTGGCTCAAATCCATTTTAATTTGCTTTTCCATTTTTATCTTCCTATGGGGGGCTGCATTTCTGCCTAGTATGCTAAAAAATAAACTCATTGCTAATTATAATGCTTGTATTTCCCCATATAACTAGTAAGAGCAGTACTGACATTGAATTTTATTATATTAAGTGTGTCCATATAGAAAATTAATATGGATAGATTTTTTATTTTTGAGCTACACACTTGTCATTTATCTCATCTCAGGGAAGATTAAAAAATTACTAACTTCTACAGTCTATTTCACAGCAATTCAAGATGATCTTGGATAGCTATTTTACATCACTGTAAATACAATATTCCATAGGCATACTGCTGATACTGAGTTTAAGAGTAGGAAAATATGACACAAATATGGCACATGTATTTCTACCATTTAAATGGAAATTTTAGGAGTAGACAACGTCCATGACAATTTTTTTTATTTCAAAGTTGCTGGTAAATTTTAAATAAACCCCACTATTCATCAACATATTAACCACTGCTACAGCTCATCAAAATTTAAAGGATTGCCTCTAGACACTCCTGAAAATGATGGGCAATAGAAATTGATATTTTTAGATTATTCTGGGGGGAAAAAAATCTCCCACTGGACTTATACCAGGCTCAATAGCAACTTAGCCACCTCCATGAAAATTCTTAGAAACAGGAGTCAATGGAGAGCATAAATTTCCCAACATATCATTTAAGCATTAAACAAATTGTCACCAATATCAAGAGACAAAAGCAAGGTAGGTTAATTTCAGTTTCTTGCAGCAATATAATAGTGCTTACTTTGACAAAAATGTCAGATTGGTTTATTTGTTAATATACTTTATATATTATTTTTCCAGTAATATTGCACTATTAATAATATGTTGGATTTTGGCAAAATATTAACTTTGAACATAACAGATTACTTAAAATTTAAATTAATAAAGAAAAGACTATGAAATATATTTATACAAACTAATTGAGTTGACTGATGTCAAATTTCAAAATAGGATTTTGTCAAATGTAATTCATTATAAAATAATTTACATATGTTCAGTGAAGGTAGATGATTTTGATGAATCAACAAACTTTGGCAGGGATCACAGTCATGAGCTACCTATTCTTCAACACCTGAAAAGCATTAATGTTTTTTTCCAGTTGTCTAGTTGTTTGAGGGAGGAAGGTAAAACTGATATACATTACTCCATAATGACCCTGTTTTATCAATTTTAATCTATAGAATGTGAATGAGATTTACTTACAAAAGCTGCCAATAAAGTCTTAACCATACATACTATAAATATATTTATGTTATTAAAATAAAACCTCAAAACACCAGTATTCATTTATCTCCATTTCTTTAATGCAGGTAACAAAATATAATAAAGTAAATTTGCTCTAGCCAATTCAAACTTGAAGACAACGTGAACTACTTTCTTCAACATTATTAACTTTAATGAGAGCTACTTAATTAGAAATGTAGGGCTTGAAACCAAATTCCAAAAGTGTGAGGATTAAGTGAACTCTGAAAAGCATTAAAAAAAAAAAAAACGTTGTATGTGTTTACATTTCTGTGTATGTCTCTGTATAAAATTTATATATTATACATTACTTATTTATATATATCAATATGTAAGCATAATCTTAGCATTATTTTTGTTTGAATAATATACTTAACTAATATCACATGAACACACAGGTTTTTGCCATACTCACAAATACAAATACTTCTGCTATAAATATCCTATAATTTATACATATGCATATCTGTGCAAGTTTATTTGTAGAATAAATTTCGGAAAGTTGAATTATTCATTCAATCACGTGTGTTATCACATTTGTCAAATCTACCCTAAAGCTATTCCAGTTTCTAATCCCATTAGCGGTTATATAGAAACACCAATTTTTACTGTAAATTTTATTTATTTTGTTTTAGGAAGCTGAAAAGAAAATTAGCATAGCATTTTTAAAAGTTCAAATAGTGTCTCACACTTTTATATGATTTGAAAACTGTGAAATTAAGTTCTGAAATTTGTAGACAAAAATTAAATATAAAGCATTTCACAAATATTAAATTTTATAAAATTGCTTAACATGAAAATTCTAGAAAAATATGACATTAAAAAGACCATTTTATTCCAACTAGCATTATTGCAAAACTATGCAACCATTTTTGGAGTAAGGTATAATAATTATATTGCAATAAGATACCAAGCTGAAAATGTTACTTTTCCATTTTTGCATTTATTTCCATTCCCGACTTTTGTATTTTAAAAAGAGACCATAGATCCATACTTCAATGGCAGATTTCTTCAAATAGGGTCCTTGAATAAAACATTTTGCTCTATTAAATATTCTTTATGTCCGTCAGAAATGGTAGATAGAAGGTAGCTGCTGAATTTACAACTGTTAAACTCTCAGCAACATGGTTTAATAACTGTGTGATCCTGGCAAGACAGACTAGGTAATTTAAAATAATTCCTGGCTCATAGTAACTTCAACATAACTGTAATCCCAAGTATTTGACATAAATATATCATGATCTTTATTTTCTCCAATTTCTACCAAAGTTAATTTGAAGTATCAATTTATAATTTTTACTTCTGTGCAAATTGTGTATGTTTCCCAATTACAGTAATTTTTCTCATTCATTAACTTTCTTGTTATTTCTTGTAACTTTATCATTGATAGACTCTATTTGCATTATCTCTATAATAGATAACATTTTTTTAAGATATTAGTTTGTTTGGTTTTTTTAAATGGCACTTGTGAGGTCTTACTTTTCCCAAATACCTGATTGCTACTGTTCCCTTTGGCTTCTGGACTTCTTCTACCTGTTATCTTGATAATCACAAAAATGACTGTCTTGTGTTTCCAACTCTGTGTAATTACTCCTCATAAAAAACATTCTTCAGTGATTCAATACAAAAATATTAAAGACCCTATGATATTCTAGGCACTATCCTAGAGCCAAGAAGAAAATAGAGTTGAAATACATTCCTACTTTTATAAAAATAATTTTGTACTATGCACCAAATCTAATTTTTAATTTCTGGTCCAATTTCCAATCTGTATTCCAATGTAGGTGTATTAGTCAGCCAAAAGGGCGCTAATGCGAAATACCAGAGATTGGTTGGTCTTTATAAAGGTTATTTATTTGGGGTAGAAGTCCACAGTTACCAGGCCATAAAGCGTAAGTTTCTTCTCTCAATAAAGTCCATTGCCACATGTTGGAGCAAAACAGCTGCCGACGTTTGCCAGGGTTCAGGCTTCTTGGGTTCCTCTCTTCCCGGGGCTGCGTTTCTCTCCAGGCTTAGCGCCTCTGGTTCCTCCACAAGGTCAGCTGTAGACTATCAGGTGAATGGCTCGCTTCTCTTCTCCTGGGGCCTTCTCTCCAATCTTCAATTCTCCAACATCAAAACTCCAACTTCAGAACTGCAACTCAAAAACTGCTCCCTCTGTCCTTTGCCTTGCCTTTTATATTCGATTCCCCCACCCACCAAGGGGTGGGGCTCAACGCCCTACTGATGTGGCCCAGTCAACACCCTAATCATAACTTAATCATGCCTAGATTAACAGATCAGTTTACAGGCATGATCCAATTATATTTTTGGAATTCATAATTACATCAAATTGCAAACGGCTACAGTAGGTAACAACATTATGAATGACAACCTATGACAAGCTCCCATATTTTGTTATTCAGTTAAACTATATGCCATTGTCAGGTTTAGTTTTCTGAAAACAAAAACAGGAAAACAATTTTTATTTTAAACTAATATGTTCAATTACCTTCATTGTCTCTCAAAAGTCATTAAAATTAAGGTCATTATCCTCAACCTCACCAAATTACAGTTCCTAAATGCTTTCTAGCCTTATTCTATCCTATGCCCTTAAAAATTATTTAGGCATTTTTTTGTAAAGGCTGCTCCCATTCCCCTACCATATTTTCTACCCTCTTTGCTGCAGGTCTTACAATCTCGTATTGCTTTTATTCATGATGCTCTTATCTTGTACCTCTTTCACTCTATTGGTGAAAATGCTACATATATTCTAAAGGCTACCTCAATAGCAACCATTTCACAATCTGTTATTTGTTTTGACTTAACATAACAAAAGATGAAAGCTTGGGAATTTGTTTAACATCTCCATGCCTCATTTTCTTCACCTGATATCTTATCTCACATTTAACTCAGTTAACAGCATATAAAGTGGGTAAAGTATTTAGATAAATAACTTACTTATAGTTTCTTATTACCATGGCAGATAGCTTATTGCTTCTCACAGAAAGCACAGCAGGGGAAGTAACAGCACTATAAGGCTTGAAATGTCCTGGATTTATTATTATTATTATATTGTTATTGTTATTATTTGATTTGTAGGCAATCATATAGCAGAAAAATGTATCTCTTAATAGAAGAATTTTTCACTAAAATGACATCACAGATAGTAAACTCTTAAAATAGTGAAAACAACAACAAAAAAAAGACATTTTCTCTTTTTCATACTTCTTTTTATTTATTTTCTGTCTACATTCTTTCCCCCAGAGAATATTAAGTCTCAGTAGGCCACAAAAGTATTGATAGATTTTGTGGTTAGTTGTGTGCTTTGGGATTATGAACTTCACTTGAGAATAGTGAGGAATTTATAATTAGGGAGTAAATTGCAGAAATGATTATATTTAATTCTGAATTTTATTCATGCTTTGTAAATTTTGTGGATCTGAAGTTCATGGTACAAGAGTTTAATATATTCTGTGACTTCCTGGAATTTGGGGAAGGTGGGATCTTTGAGAGGCTTTGAGTTGGAAATGTCCAAGTTGAAAGATCTTAGGAAGATAATAGAAGATCTAGTAGAATAAGACAGACCTCTATCAATTTTGTACATATTGAAAGCCTTCTCTTTCTTTGCTTCATATATTTTGGGGTTTTGCTGTTAGTTGTGTAAATATTTATAATTTTTACAACTTCTTGTTGAATTGTTCCCTTTATCAGTATATAACAACCATCTTTGTCCCTCATAACTGTTTTTTACTTAAAGTCTGTTTTATGTTATATTTGTATAGCTACCACAGTTCTCTTTTTGTTATTACTTTCATAGTATATATATATTTTTTATCCTTTCACTTTCAACTTACTTGTTTCTTTGAATTTAAGGTGTGTCTCTTGCAGACAGCATATAGTTGGGTCATGCTTTTTTATGCATTCTACCAATCTCTGCCTTTTGACTTGAAAGTTTAATATATTTACATTTAAGGTCACTACTGATAATGCAGGGCATTCTTTTGCCATTTTGCTATTTTGACTTTGTAAGTCTTACACTTTTTTGTCCCTCAATTCTTCCATTAATGCCTACTTTTATATTTATTTGATTTTTTGTTTTGTACATATTGAATGCCTTATCTTTTCTATCTGGATATACTTTGCATTTATTTTCCTTGTGATTACCCCAAAATTTTACCTCCTAAATATAAAACAGTAATATTTTGTTTGATACCAACTTAATTTCAATAGCATACTCTTATACTTTTTCTATACCCCTCTTTCCCCTAACATTTTTGTCCTTGTTACCATTTATGTCTTTGTACATTATATGCCCAAACCATAGATTTATCATAACTTTTTATGCATTTGCATTTGAACACAATTATTTATCAGTCTCTTCCTCCTGCTCTTCCCTGGATGCCATACAGTGCTCTTCTGGCCTTCAGGGTTTCAAAATAGTTGTTTCAGACAGTTCCTGCTTTTAAAATAGTTATTCTGGTAGAAGGACTGAGTCCTGGAGCTCCCTACTCTTCCATCTTCCAACAATCTCCCTCCTATGAAATTTTGATACCCCACATAAATTGCATATCTGTTTATATACTGAGTATCTGTGTTTTATTCATGAAAAACTAAGATCTTTTTCACTCCCCAAGGACCAATTTTCACCTTGGGAGTGAGGTTGCCTCATTGAGAGTGCATGCACTAGGTGAACACTCTATGGGGATAAAAATTCATGGGTATGTGTGGACTTACCTTGTGATTGGCATTCTTTGGAATTCTAAGCCCTCAAGCTAGCCCACCAAGACCCTTAAATGTTTGGTTAATTTCTCCTCACCACTTTGCATGAAGAATACACACCTCAACCCTCTATAAGAGCAGGGATAATATTAGCTAAGTATCTCTTCATCCTTGGAGCTCACCGCTTTCTGTAATTTACGTCATTAAGTTTTGCACCATTAGGACTCTGAGGGTTTTAATAGCACTGATATTTATACTATATTAAATTTATCCTCATATCTAGCATAGGAGCAATGATCTCTGATGATTTTCTATATCCTAACCAGAATCATAACTTTGATATTGTTTTCTATTTAATTCATAAGGATATATTCCTATGTTTTCTTCCAAATTGTTTTAATATTTTGAATTAAAATGGTGCTAGTGAAGAAGAAGAAAGATATTTAGGAGAAAGGTTTCATATAATTCTAGATGTATTTGAAACAATTTAAGATACACCATCAATTTTTAATCATTAGAACTAAATTTCTTGTGGATTATAGTATTGAGAGGAGTGGTAGGCAGAATAAGTTCCCCCTAACCCAAAATGTCCACTCCCTAACCCCAGAACCTTTTTAAATGTTACCTTACACTGCAAAAAGGATTTTGTAGATGTGATAGAAATTACAGATGTTAAGGGTAAGGAGATTATCATGGTTTACCTGGTAGGGCCCAAGCAGGAATCTGTAAAAATGGAAAAACTGGGTTCATTGAGAGAGAGATATGATTTTGGAGGAAGGGTCATAAACATGCAGCATTGCTGATTTGAAGGTGGAGGACAGGGTTATGAGCCAAGGAATTCATATGATCTGTAGAAGCTGGAAAAGACTAAGAGATAGATCCTCCCCTAGAGCCTCCCTGCAGACACTTTGATTTTAGCCAAATGTGACACATGCCAGACTTCTGACCTATAGAACTGTAAGATATTAAACTTGTAGTGTATTAAGTCACTAAATTTGTCTTAAATTTCTATGGCAGCAATATAAAACCAATATAAGAGCTAATAGAAATGCTTATTAATTCTTTCTCTAGAAATAAAATACTAATTTTAGAATATAAAGAATACCAACTCTAGCCTATTTTTAATTGGGAAAATGTGCCTTTCCCTCTTCACAAACCCTTTGGGTTCACAGTGGAAAAAAGTTTTTATGCTCTATGAAACTTTCAAAAAGTTGTCCCTGATTTTGTTGAGCTTAGGGAGTTTCTTCCTCATCTGCATTTATGTATAATATTGTATATATTATTTTATTACAATATATATCACACTTACTTCATTATATTTAACCAACATGCCTTTAATGTTTGTTCCTTTTCCCTCCATATGGCATTTAATATTACCATAGGCTTTATTTGGAAAATTTAAAAATAATGTCCCTCATGTATAGTTACTGGTGTAGCATTCATAGGATACAAACATGTATGCCATTACCCTACTCCATGGCACACATACCCTCACAAACAGGCATATGTTTAGGTCCTTGGACACAATTCCACCCCCTGTGATCCTTGGCTTAGGACTAGGCCAATTATCCACATGAATGAGCTGGATTCAGGACTTTGTCTAGAACAGCAATTCAGTTGGCCTTGGATATTTTCCAGAACTCAAGGTGGAAATATAACATATTCCATTAACTTGTATACCCTGAATGTCTGTATAGTTGGCACCATCCCCAAGGCCTCACAATCACTGCATATACTTAAATGTCTATTTCCTAGAATAGGATTTTTATTTTCTTAAGGCATCACACTGTGAGAGTTCATTTTGACATTGACTAGTTACAAGACAAAAATCTCCTCAATAATGTAATCTTATCTTTCAATGTTTAGTTTACCAAAATGACAGAGCTTATATTCTCATTGCTATTTTGTAGCAACAAAAAGAAATTTTGTATAAAACTGCAGGGGATATACAGTGTCCTTGGGCCTTATACACCTTTGGCTATAAGTGACCTGAATTGGAAGATGAATTTAGAATTTGAAAGGGCTCTTTGGGCATTAAAAAAAAATGATTGAAGATAATAATAAACATTTAGAATTATATAAGTGATACAGCCAGAAATAAATTAGTTAGAAAGGGTTGTGAGTATTCAGATTAGAGTTTTAGTACTTAGTTATTGCCATAGAGATGGATTTCTGGGTAGATATGATAAGAATATAGAGAAAAGTTATCCTGGGGGAAAGTTTCACACAGTGAAATTTGACTAGGTAAAAAAGACAGAAGAGAAATTTTTACCTAATACACTTTAAAATACAAAACAAAACAAAAAACCCTGAAATATCTATCAAACATCTATTTACCTATTAATCTTTTAAACTATCTATGCAACATCCACCTAAAATTATAATTCATCATAGATAGACACAAATGCTGAAAATCATAGAATTTGTCTGCAAACGGTAATTCACATTTTTTTTCTTTTTGGTATTAATTCTTTTATGCTGTACTTAATAATATGCTGTTTATTAACAAATGTTAATCTTACCTCAAATGACACCAAGATAAAGTTGTTTTAAAGGTGCACTTATTTTAGTAGAATATTTTAAAATTTCCAACAAAGTGGATATGTAGCTGAACAGAGAATCTTATTCCAATATCTTCAATTCTTGGTTATATTTGGTTCATTGGTTTGTCTCCCCACATCTCATTTTTCCATGTGTGATTTTAACAGATACTTCTCCTTGTCAACACTTTTTGATAAGCCAGCACTTCTTAGTTTATCCTCATGAACACTTAGCAGTCTGCAACATATCCCTCTTCCAGGGGAACTGACAGTTAAAGAGTCATTGCATCCACAGGGTCCACACTGGGTTTTGTTACTGTTCATAAGGAAATATAGTCTTCTTTAAGCAATTAATAAAGCTACAACTGTTTCAACAGAATATAAAGTAGCAGCCTGCCTGAATTCTCAGATAAGGTGACCAGGTTGCTTGCTACTTCTACCATGATCATGTTATTCCTATGAGCATCTTCATTCACCTTCATGGATTCTAGTTCCCCCATTCATATGTTCTACTTTGTTTCAATAAACTATTTACTACTTGGGGATCAGGATCTGTCCTTATTTAGTATGCACCTTAAAATGAACTAAAAATCTCAAAAGAATTCATTCAACTAATACTAATTGAAACTAATAACAGGCAATTTCCTAGGCATTTGGAATAAACATAGATTATGCCTTTCTTGGTGGAGAGGGACAAAGAACACTAAAAATAACAAATAATATAATTATATGTAAAATAATTAAGTGCTATAAAATGGAAAATGAATTGTCACTAAGGTGTGGTTTGCAATTTTACATTTATTGGAACATTTTAAAGTTGACATTTAAGCATTAAGCATATGCTTGTACAGGCTGTTGCTATTGCCCTATCTAGGTAGATGTAGAATCAAATAGTCATCTTATATGTCTTCTATCTAATTTTGTTTTACCTTTCTAGATAACCACCCTAACCTTCCAGGATGTGTCGCAATCGGCAATATCCCTAGTCTATTATTTTCCAATGATACCCCATGCATATATTTAATCTTGGACTTTCCAGAAAATATTGCCATTATTTTGCAAACTCTCAAAGGAAAGTTATCATGATGCATTAATTTTTATCTTGAAGGATGAAGATGAATTGATCCTACTTACTGTAGAAAAGGTGGTATGCCTTACTAAAAAGAGGAAACATGAACCAAGTCATTGATTCGCCGTGTGCACAGATATGCACAGAAGACAAGAAGCTCTTTTAGTACTTAAGTGTAAACAGTGTAAATTGAGTGGAGGGAGAGAAACTAGAAGAAATATGAGGAGCTAGAGTCTTCAAATTTTTCAGTTAATATAATAACACAACGTACAGAAAATTCTTTCCGGAGCAGGGTTTGAAGCAAAGCAATCACCTAGGCTATTTCAATGGTCCATGGAAAATACGACCATAAAGGCTTAATAATTGTTCAAAAGATAGCAAGTCAGTGAAACAAAAACAAACTGAGCAAAAGTTCAAGATATAACAAAAGAAAATCAGAAAGAAGTAAAAAGTTTAGAAGGCAGTATTATCTGGAAAAATACTGGGCTACCTGGACCCTAAAATACAATACAAAAAAAAAAAAATCAGTCATAACTACTGGTAATAAGTAGTGTATATTATAATTTTTTGACAATATGATCCATGAATTATTAAGTGATAATCATGAAATATATGTGTTCAGTGGAATAGTTATATGCAAGATAAAATCTAAATACTTGAATACCAATAATATTTATAAAATTGAGCTAATATTCTTAGAACAGTAGCACATTAGTACTAGGAAACAAACAAAAAATAGCTATTTAAAACTTGTATATACAAGAAAGAATTTGGAAAAAATTCATGAATAAAAATACCAAGTATAAAAGATATTAGTTTTGTGATTAGTACATATTTAATGTAATGCCACTATAATTGACATAAGATCTTATATTTATCTGGCATAATAAATACAATGATTAAGAAAGTACTAATGAATAAGACTAACTAGTGTATTTAAATAAGCAAGTAAAATTTTGCATAAGCAGATATTAAAATGCATCATGATATGAAAGTAGTTAAAATTTATTACCCTGTTATAAGATTATACAGAAAGTTGATAAAGAAATTAATAATGCATTTTATTATAATTTAACATGTGATGAATTGAATAGTATAAATTTGGGAGGAAACAAATTATTTTTTTGTATTGAACTAAAAAAATGAGTTATTTGAGAGAAAGATAATTAAATTTTACTTTTTTGCAAAACATATACCACATTATATTCCATATGAATCAAGATATAAAATGTCAAATGTAAGAACATACTTGTTAGAAATAAAATAGGTTACTATAGGTCTCAGGTTTATGTGTGGAAATAACTTAAGTTTAAAAATCATTCTTTTAACTGAAGAACAATAAAAATAATAAGCAAAATAATTTGTGAAAAATTCTGTATCTAGCATGAAAGGAAAATTAATAATAGTATTAAAAGAACAAGGGGCTAATAGGCCAAAGAAAAATACAAAAAGCCATAGATAACAAAAGAGAAAGACAAATCCATTAAGTAAATGAAAATATGCTCAAATTTTTAGTAGATAAATACTCTAACAAGGGGTCTATGAACTTGAATTGAAATAAAAAAAAAGCATTATTCTTGTGGAGATATGTTGGTGCGGGTGTGATATATTTATTAAATAATACACAGTATATTGAGGACTTAGTAAGGAATCTACGGTTTTCACTTGACTGGCAAAGGAATCCGTGGAACACAAAAGGTTAAGAACCCCTGCTTGGGCTCCTGAGGACTCTGGAGACATCCAGACACTATAGGCAGGGCAGATACCTCAGGAGTTTGGTGCCTTGCCAGTGGGCCCTACTTTGGAAATTATGCTCCCCAGTGCCACAGAGTTGGACTCGGTGGTGATTTCCCTACCCAGGGCTCTTCTGCCCCTTCTAATTGAACCTATAGTTAGTACTAGAGTTGATAGGTATTTTCCCAGTAGGCTTAAATCTTTGGGCTATCCATGTACCAGTTGGACCCGCATCTCAACATATTTGCAACACCTACTCTCCAATTCATTGGACTCATCCAGGACAACTAACAAAGAGATGATGAATGACAATGACTATCTCAAGGAACAGAGAGAGTCTGTAACTGCAAGCAAGATAGTCCCTCCATCTGCCCCAGGGGATCTAAGCCCCGTCTCAATTAGAGGTGGAGTGGACATCACCATCCTAGAATCCTCAGGACTGGGGAATGAACGATGGACTAGAGTAGACTTACTGTTTGTTATTCTACTATAGACTTCTTGTGATCTTAGCAGTGGAAGAACTTGTATCATTGATGTGGAGGCAGTGACCACTGGAGGTTCTGAGGGGAGAGAGAGGGAAAAACAGGTGTAATTTGAGGGCATTTTCAGGACTTGGGACTTGTTCTGAATGTCATTGCAATGATAGATACAGGCCATTGTATATCTTCTAACAACTTACAAAAATATGCGGGAGAGAATGTAAACTACAATGCAAACTATAATCCACACTTAGTGGCAATGCTTCAAGATATGTTCATCAACTGTGGCAAATGTACCACACTAATGGAGGATGCTGTTAATGTGGGAAAATGTGAGAGGTCTAAGGAGCAGGGCATATGGGAATCCCCTATATTTTTTTATGTAACGTTTATGTAATCTAAGTTTCATTTAAAAATAAAAATATATTAAAAAATAGAACCCCTGCTTTAAATTCACCATAATAGAGGGCAATGAAATAAAATTGTCTCTTGTACACTAGAATCAATAGTGTATGTTAGATTGTTTTCTGAAGAACACGTTTTGTAAATAATGTATCAAAAGTTTATTTTTAATTATCAACCAAAATTATATCTGATTTATAAATCTTTCTAAAAATATGCTGGAAATAAAGAGACATATGTATGCACAAATAATTTCACTTAAAAGATTGCTAACCACATATTGAAAATCACTAGGTTTATAGCATTAGGTTATTCTTTGTAAATCATCATTTGTTCATATTGCAGCACAAAGAATCCATTAAATAATGACTACAAATTATTTATATTCTAACCAGTAATGAACTTGAGAATCACAATTGTGTATATATCAAAAGAACAATTGCAATTAATTTTGAAGAATAAAAATAATATATGTGCTTTTACAGTTTTGTGGTATATTAAACACCAAAACTTCTCTATTTAATTAGAACAAATTTATATTCTGAAGATAGTAATTTAATCCAAAACATTAGATACCAAACTTAATTCAAATAAATACCCTCATTATTATCACTTGGGATTCCATTAACTTTCTTGAATTCAAGTACCTCTTATGAAATATTTTGTATCATATGCTTTTTATGCAATTTATATTTTTGTAAAGGAATTTGAATGAAATATGGTAAAATCAAGAGAGTATATTTCATAATAAAACTAACATTTTTCTAGCTTGACTGAACAATTATATCCCTTAAGTAACTCAGGTAAACAATTTTCTGAGGTATAAAATGAACCACACTCCTCTAATAGCTTACAGAGATTTTATATGCTTTTAAAAATTAACATAACCTTTAATTTTAGTATACAGTATTTCAGAAAATTTTCTCTTCATTGGTCACTAATTTTTTTATAAAGGTGATATTTCATGGTATTTAGTGGTATATTTAAGGTTTTATATATGCTTAAACTATATCAAGGAAGCTGTCTTAGAGAGTAACAATCTGACTTGAGTTAAAGTTTTCCTTCCCTGAGTCTATTTTATTTGTCTATCTGGCTTGAATTACCTCAAGCACTTTTATTCTCTTGACTTTTTTTTTCTTATTTTACCCTTTCATTCAAGAAATGTTGGTTTAATATAAATTACTCTTGAATTTCTACATAAGAAAGAATTGGAGGATAAATCTAGTTAGAATCAAGGATGATGTATGTTTGGAAGAATTGTCATGAAGCTCACTCAATTGACATGTACAGCCCTACCTATTGGTTGTTTTGTTCGCTTTAACTTAACATGATCATTTTGAGGATCAAAATTTTGAAGATTGGAGAGCTATGCCAGGATACTTCTTTGTATTATTTCTCAAAAACATTGAGCTTTCTTTTAAGGAATTTATCTTATCATTATAATGGTAATGTTTCTTCACATTTCTTGAGTGTTTCCTATATGCTACTTTTTCAGCACATTTAGCCAACAAATATTTATTGGTTATCTACTGGAGGTCAGGTTTTATTCTAGGCACTAGAACAGGGTGAAAGTAGACACTAATACCTGGTTTCTTAGAGCTTCACTCCATACAATTAAAAATACGTAATATTTTATAATCTATAAGGTAGATAATTTCTATTATGTTCATTTTCCAGATGTGAAAGCTTAGTCATACAAAGGCAAATTTTCCTTAAGGTCACATGACTAGTAATTGACAGAATTTTGATATGTTTGGGTTACTCTCTACATACATCTACTAAACATCAAAGAGTACTACAAGACTATAAGAGTACCAAGAGGGAGCTACAACAGTAAACTAATGTGATCAATATATAAATGAGTTTGAAGACCATATAAGAAACAGTGAATGATCCTTGCAGGAGAGGTAGAATTAAGACATCAAAGAGGGTGAGAGGTAGATGCCACTTACCTGGGAATTGATAAGTATAAAGAAATCATAATAAGACACTTGTACAATGTTTAAGTAGCAACAAAGTAGAAAGGTCCAAAATGTAGAATGGGTCAATATGCAGAAGATTCTTTGGATTAAAATGTCAAACTTTGTAACATTCTATGGATTATTGAAATATCACACATTTGTGACAGAATATAACAGCATAAATGATATCAGAGAGGCTCTATCACACAGAAATAAGTTTAAGATGTAATATGGAAGCTGAGAGGACATTTGGTTAAGTAACTGGCATTCTAAAAATGGAAAAATACAATTTAAGTGAATTTCATCCATTCATTCATCTTCTTCATGCAATCATATATACACAATAAGTTAGGCAAGGTGTAGACCTTTGGAATACAAAGGTGCATAAGATTTGTAACTGCCTTTCAAAGGTAATTAATTTTTGAGAAACATGCAAATTAATTGTTATGAAACCTGATGTGAAAGCAGTGGTTAAGGGGTCAGAAAATAGGGAATAAGTGATTCTGAAAAGTTAGGTAGAACTTTACAGAAGAAGGTATTAAATTTGTACCATAAAGGATTATTGACATTTTTCCAGAAAGGAAATCTAAAAACTAGATGTGTAATCATAGTAAATGTTCAGATAATGTCTTACTTCCTTCTTGTTTAAATTTTCAAGAACTAATATGGAAATTCATCTAATGGGATTAATATTATATTATTGTCATAATGCCTTCATTGCATTTGTCTAAGCCTGCAATGAAAAGAATTTGTGGTTTTTATCCAAACTCAGTTATGAAGTGAACTATATTTGAGTAACACGATTTCAGCTCCCTGGGGATGGTTCTAATAAAAATGCAGGGAAACTGGGAAATGACCTGTAAGTCACTCAGAATTTTTTTGTACATAACACCAGATCACCAGATTTCTATTAAATAGTTGGTAGATACCAGGATGGTTGTATAAGATAAACAAAATAAGCACTGAGTTGGCAAAAGTGTGCTCCTCAAGGCCTTGTGAATCTCAATAGATGCAGGTAGTCTTATCAACAGCTGACCAAGTCAGAAAGGGATTTTGGAAATCTGAAATGCTATCCTCCTAAATATGAGCATATTTTGTTTTATTGTCTAATTAGCTATGTAGCTATGTCCCTTTATCATTTATTTGTGACTGTTAACATTTATTTGAAAAATCATATTCATTGCTTCAAATAGTATGTTTCACTACAAACACGCGATATTTTCCCACTTATATTAAAACTAAGGGATTCAAGATACAAAGAAATTATCTTCTAAGAATAATTTTCATTTATTACTCATTAAATAAAACATATGTAAGATTTCTGGTTGCCTGGTTACTGGATTTTTGTACTATATCTTTAGCTTGAACATAATTATTGTGTTTTTATCTTGAAGTAAATCTTTGGCTTGGTTTGAATAAAAAAGTTGCCAGTTGGAGAGAACATATTAAAGAATGGAGTAGTGTTTGTGTGATGTGACTTGAGGAAATAGTTAAAGAGAGGGTAGTTTCTGTGTCCCTAGAAATTGTATTCTTGTACTTCAGAAATTGAGATAATTCTGAAAATTTTTAGTGCATTTCACACTAAAGGATTGCATTTGCTGTTTTTGGATTTCCTTAGTTCAATATGCTATTTTTACACATACCATGGTATGGAAGCATGGTAGAAATGGTAGAAGTAAGGTGGAAATGCTCTCTGAATCAACAATTATCCAAGGTTTCATGTTTTTAAATATCTGACAAATTCCTTTAACAATGATTTTCTCCATAACAAAATAATAAATATTAATTGTGACAGTGTCCTTGATTGCTACTCTCTAAGTCAATTATCTTTCAAAACCAATATCCTATGAACTAGTTTATGAAGCTGTTTTAATGCAGTAATTAATCAGGCTTTATAATATAATACAAAAAACAGACCTATAGCAATCTGAGTGCTCCTTGGGTTTTTCTCCCACTCTAAAAGGCTGCTAAAGCATTGTCTTGCAGTTTTCAAAGAAAAGTTTTCTTAAATTAATATGTATATACATATATGCACATAAGTGCTTCGCACATACATTTTAAATATTTTGTGCACATTTCTAAGGTAGTGTCTATATCTTCACTCAGCTGTGATTACTTCTAAGTTAAATGGAAAACTTTTTCATGGTTTTCAGGTGAATGAAATTAAATTTCCTGGAAATTCACTACATATATCTGTCCTATTCTTACAGAATACTAAAACTTTACATCAAAGAATCCCAGTACATTTTGCTCAACTTTTGAAAGTTACAAACCTAAGCAACACAGAGGTCTCGCCACTATAATAATGTCACTGTGTATTGTTATTCCTCCAAAAGATGTCAGTTATTTTGTGACAAAAATTGATGCTGGCTTTGGAACTGATAAAGTAATTGCATTCTTGAGCTTAAGAACTAGACCCTGATATGGTAGAAAAGTTATGGTTCCAGAGACTTGGAAAAAACCCAAGGTCTTCCCAGACTTTCATTCTGAGATAAAGACTATCGCTCTGAGAAATGGTATTATGAAACTAATGGGCTTTAATTTTGTAACAAAGGTCCAAATTCAGCAGAAAACACCTTTGCCTGAGCACAGTACTGGTGGGTATATAGAGACGGGGAATAAAATCATATCCAATTTCAGTCTGGTATCTGTGAAGATGGGGGTCTACATAAAAGGAGGGATGAGATTGATTCTGAGACAAAAGCATTTCCACATTCCAACGAAAAGACTGTTTTATAGCAATGGTAACAAAGAAACATCAGAAAAAATTTTAAACATGGTTAGCTGATCAATAACAAACAACTTCAGCTTGACTTGGCTGCAGATTCCATCCCCAGAATAGGTAGCCAGCAGCACAATGACATTGACATGAACCAGGCAAATCCTAGCATGACTGCCAATTTTCCATATCAAAGGTTTCCAATAGAGCTAGCCAGTCAGTGTGTCCAATGTGTGAACTGGAGCACTCAAGAGGAAATCAGAGTCAACCACTGGTTGAATCAACCCATCAGAGCATTGACCAGGGGAGAATTATGAGCACACCCAGGTCATCAAATATTAAATTTATTTGCAGCAAGATTTGTTTCAGGACAATCAATTTAATATTAATATATTTATGTCTGGATCAGTATGCCATAGTTCCTGGTGCCACTAGCCATAGTCATTATTAAACATTTATGGGAAGCTTGGAAAACTGGTGTAATATTAATGAAACAGGGCCTGACAGGAATACTGAGCAGCTCTATTCAAAATACACTGAAAATTGAACTTTATAGATTTTATAGAATTTAACCATACTGACCTTAATAAAACGCACAATTAATCAAACAATCTCTTACAACTTTCAGATACCTGAAGGAGCATATTTCAATTTTCAGCCATAGTCATTACTCTACATGTGGCTCATGAGTATGGATGATTCTTGCTTCTTCCTCACAAGTGACTGCAATTTCTCTGCATGAAATTGTTTTGCGTCACATTTCATTTAAAGATTATATTGAGATCCTACACATTTTTCTTAGAGCCGTTAGCAAATGCAAAGGATTGGATTGGAAAACCTGACTTAAAAGTAGATCTATAACTCAGTGTCATATTTTACTTATAATTTCAAGGACGCAGAAAATCAGGTGGCACAAGGAAATAAGGAAGCGATCTGTAACATCCTACATGAATCCTCAGGCCCTTACTATATCTGTTTGACAAGACCTCTTGAGAAAGGAATAAGTAAGATCTCTAAGTGAGACTGATATCATACAATAGGGAGCGTTTAGATAATGAAACATCTTCATTTTAGATCCAGACCATGAAAGGGCTTGTATAACATTTTCCAGGGTGCCATGATTCATAAATACATATGCCCTAGGTTTGTTTAGCAGAGGCTATAGACTCAGGGACATCTTGCTATGAACATTCCATACATTGGAATACTCCTCCTATCAATATCATTATACTAATTATCAAGATGTCATTAATTAGTTCATTTAAAAAAAAATGAGACCTGGCTACCTGCCTTCTTTCCTTTAACTTGGCTTCCTGGTATTTGGGTTAGAAATGAATACTGACCAGCTAATTTAAGCCTTCCCCCCACCCCCCCAGTCCATACTTTATTCTTGTTCAATATCTCCTTACTACATATTCCTTGGGTATCTATTTCTATTACAATATTTCTGCAGCACTTTATTTAAAAAGTCATAATAAGCCAACAGAGGACACCAGGATTTGAGCCATCAAATGGGGAGTAGAAAGTCCCTCTATAAAGCATATTAATGACAAGCCTGTCCTTTCACAGATCTTTTGAAATTCTTTTACCATCTAGGTAACTCTTTTCCTCCAGCTTCCACAGTTATTTGAACCATATTAAATGTATTGATGGAAATATCTAATTGAATATGTCATTTCTCTTAAGCTAACCTCACTTTATTTTCCGTCCATTTGATTTCCAAGGGTTTTACCTCAAATCTGGCTTCATCTCACTTCCAAAATACTTTCTTAGCCTAGAGAACATCATTATATAATATTCATATAGTTTAATTCTATCAATGTACTTGTGGACTTTGTTACATCATTTAGCTGTGTCAGAGACAAAATTTATGTTTGACACTCCATAAATCAGTAAAAATTATATTATCACTCTCCATTCCTTTCCAAAAGAAATAAACTTTGTCCATGTACTGCAAATTCCAAATGACCAGAGCTGTGACTAGAGGTCATTGCTCAACCATTTCTGAATTCTGTATGGTTTGTTACCATAACAAATTCCCAGACACATAGAATGCATTATTACCTCCACAGGCTTCTGGTTGTCATTATGTAACACTGTCCATCCATCACTCCACACCTCCAGTCGGGATGGCACAGAAGTGTTCCTTCATTTGTCCATTGTCAACCAGTTTCACATCAGAGGGAATAAATTCTCCATTTTTCAGTAGTAATTTGACCATTGTAGAGCAACAATAAAAGAGAGAATACCTAGTACAATCCTAATTATTTACCATAATTTTTTCACAAAATCATTTCTGTGGCTTTGTTCTCTACAGTATGCAGCCCCTAATCGTCGATGATATGAGCCTCTAGAAATTTGAATAGTTAGTAGTTATTTTTAGATGATGGTATGTCTATTCAAAACATTGTTCATGGATGTACTGCTTTGTGTAAGTTAATATTCAGTTAATTAGGGCATTGTTTTCTCTCCAGGATTACTTTCAAACATAACCCGCATCCTGTAAGAGAGCTTCCATTTCCACCCTTTTTGGGTTAGCAAGTCTTTTTTTGTCATGATAGAAAGTCTCCAATTATTTGAATTTGACCTGACTCAGTCCTCCGAGACTCAACCTCAACATCCTAAGAAAACCTTTGGCATTCTGGTGCTAGTGCTGATCAAGCCATCATATATGTTGTGCTATGGCAAGGTAATGAAAATTATGCAGTTTGAGAAAATGGACTCTACCCAGAATTTTTATATGGCCCATAGAATTTCCAAATTAATATATTCTATCTCTTAATATACTTTTCCATTTGTGCCATAGACTGCACTTGAATACAGTTTGTGTACTCCCAAAGGTTATCTGTAATATTCAGGTCACCAAGTTTCAACCAAATCCATTCCATATCTAATTTCCTTAAACAAATTCCATTCACATTGACATTTGACAAAAAAGTGTATAAAGCAGTGATGTAACTGAGAAGATAGCCATAACCTGTGTCACATCTCATTTAAGAAGCCGTTTTAGCTGTATGAGTCATATCAGTTTGATCTGTAGCCACACAGAGTACCTTATTCTATTTATTGGTAATAATTGTCTCAGATCACATGAAAAATAAGCTGAACCTAAAAATAACCTATGAACTGCAAACCAAATGATAAAGCTGTGGTCACCTAGCCATAAATTGAGTTATCAGATAATGTTGAGTCACTTCTTTTCACCCTGAAATCCTCATAGAGTCTTTAGATTGAAAGAGCTTGCAGAGCAGTAGGTATAAAATCTTCTTTCTTCAGAGACTTAAGTCAAGAGGTCTCTCAATATGGATCATAGTTCAGCACTAGCCCTCAGGGAGATTGCTAATGGTTTTATTCTCTTGCTCAAAATCACTACTATGAAAATAGCATAATTAGATCCCACCTTGAAACAAATTCATTTATAATATTCTTTGCTGTCTTTCTTCTATGATCTCTTTTTGTTTCCATCTATTACTAGTTTTGACTCATACCTACCCATCTCCCTATAATCAGGATTTCCCTCACTTTGTCCACAAGCTTGCAAAATTAAAGAATCATAGGACTGTCCCTGCCACTTTGTAATGATGTCACATTCACGGTTAGCCCTAATTTGTCTAACTCATTGACTGCCTCAAAGATCCATTAAGAATATGAACTGTTAATGTCAATGACAGCAACATTGTGTCTTATCAATTGATATCTTTGGGAGATAATTCATGGTGGGACCTTTATGTTTCTGCAACTTTGGGGAGCAAAGATGTTGACATTCATTTCTTCTGGACCAAATTTTCAAGGCTATTTGTTTTAGTTTCCTTACCTACTCACTCAAATATCATGCAATGCATCAGTTTAAGTAATGGAAATTTATTAGCCTATGAACTTGAGTCTTAGAAAAATTCCAAATCAAGGCATCATCAAAGTGATGCTTTCTTCCTAAAGACTGGCCTTTTGTGTCTGGCTGCCAGTGATTCTTGCTCCTCTGTCATATCGCAATTCACATAGACTTTCCTAGCCTCTCTGTTCTCTTCTGGGTTCCACTGAATTCCAGCTTCTTTTTTTCTTTGGCTTTCTCTCTATCAGTCTGAGTTTCATTCGGCTTATAAAGATTTCAGTAATAGTATAAATATCCATCCTTGGCCACAGCTTAACTGAAGTAACCTCATCAAAAGGTCTGACTTTACAATGGGTTTATACACACAGGAATGGATTAAGTTTAAGAACATATTTGTCTGGAGAGCATACAACTCCAAACCACCACATTTTAATAGTGAATGGCCATGAAAGATGGAGATGGTAGCTTCCTTTCAAACTATTGTCAAGCTTGTTTGCTCTACAGTATAATAAACAAAATATCTCCTCCCAAGGAACAAGTTAGGCAGGATTTTTGGCCACCTGTTAAAAAATGATTTGGGTTTATTAAACTTGGAGTTCATCTCCTGTGACAACCCACTATGTGTGCATTTGTCATTTGTTCCTCTTAATGTCCTGCTAGGAGAATTGGAGCTTAGACAACCAGCCCAAGAAAATGCCAGTATTCTGGCCACTGCTTGTGCTAAAAGAAAGAAACAGTACTTTATCTCTAACCCAGAGTCTCATGTCTCCTACCAAGATCCATGAAATTTTAGAAGGCTAAGTTGTTAGCTGGAAGATTGGATAAAAATTTCAGCCCTTTCACAGTTTTGACAGATATCCCCTTCCTTGGATTATATAAAGCAAAGCAGGATAACACTTGAAAGGGAAAAATTAAAAAGTGACATGGGAAAAATATACAGTTGTATATTTGTATCCTCTGCAAACTCTCATTCCCATACCCTAGTCCCCTGGAGTCTCAAACTTCATCTCATGTTCAATTTTAAGACACAATCATTTAACTAATTAAGCCAAGACTTAAATCTTATATCCCCATATTTTGAGTAACATGTATTTCCGTTGCCTTCTTCTGATTTACAATGAAAACTCTGTGTGAATTACAAAAGGAACATAGTATATTCATGTAAATTTGTTTTCTTGCTCATTTCTTTATATTGAGAGTAGCAAAATGTTTACTTTGTTCGGAAGAAATTTCAATTGAGAATTCACAGTTCTAATCTTTTAACCATAATCTCTGTTGTTGCCTTGATTATGGAGTAATCAAAGCCCAAGCCCGGAGCAGAAGAATGTTAATTCCAGTTACCACCACTGGAAACCCCATGAGACTACAGATACATTTTCAAATGATGCATATTCAAAATAATTTGTTTACCAGCTGTGGGCTAGCCCTTGTCCTTAGGGAATTTCATCTATAGCCAACGTCAAGTTATTCCTTTCCTGTTTACATTGGATGCAGTTTTCTGTCATGTTAGTCATTTCATCATTTGCAGCCTATTGGCACATGGCCTAAACCCTTGTATGCCTTTTCACTTAATGAATCCAGATATCTGTCTCTGGAGATTTGACTAACAGGTCAATCCTAGCATTCCAATCGCCATCTGAGATGGCAATTGTTTCTTTTTGTTTGTTTGTTTTTTAGTAGGGCATCCACATGACCATCTTTAAATTCTCTTCTAAATTCTTTCAGAAATTTCCATAACTGAGTTTACCATTTGTGGTTTATTCTTTATTGTTCAGTCACAAGGCACATTTTGCCTGATCATATACCAAGACTACTGACGTTAGCCCAAGAATTTTGTAATAGCCAAATGCTTCCCAGGCAGTGGAAACCTAAACTCTTCTTCCACTTCTAAATAAATAGCCCTCAACCATTCCCACTGTGAAGACTTGCCCTTGCATTCTTTCATCAAGGTTTTACCATATGAAGAAATATTACTTTTTATTTTTAGGATTTCTTGTGACAAAAAGGCACTGACTGCATTTGTCCCGAGCTATCTTTACAAGGATATTTATATAGAAAACAGCTTTGGAAAATAGAGATAGTGTCTTACTCTGGTGCAAAGGGTAGGTTTGTTTACTTTGCTAGATAATAAAGATAATATCTCCTTCAAAGGCAATATATAATCCAGGCTTGTTCTCCATTATAAATGCTTCTGATTCTGTAAACTTGGGATTCTCCTGTAACACTACTTGCCACAGCTGTTATGTATCACATGGACTTCAAATCATTCTGTGGGAATTGGGGTTCAGGAAATTGTCCAAATGCTGATAACCTGGCCCTGCTATTGCTGTGTGTAAAACTTTGTCTTTTGTCTCTGACCCAGGAGTCACATATCTTCTTCCAGTTTCCATGAAACTGTGAAACACTTGCTTGTTAGCTTATAGGTAGGGTACAAATTTCAGACCCCTTGCAGTTTTTGACACAACTTTAACTCCTTTCTTTGTAATCTCTTTCTAAGTCCCCTAGTTACTTGTGATAATTTTCTTTGCAACAAAGGAAGAGGGTACTTATTTTGTTGGAGAATATTAAAAAAAAAAAAAACAACAACAACAAACCACTAATTAGATGCTTTGGCATAGTCAGTAGAACAATGTCAGTAAATATTTATTGAACAATTACCAAAAGAAAATCACTGCTTATTTTTAGGGAAATAGAAAGTAAAGTTTCATCATATATTCTCAAGAAGCATATGATATATAAATGAAACTAAAAAATAATAATCAAAACAATAATAATTAGTATTATAAAGTACTATGCATCAGAGAGTAGGTTAAAAACATTATCTTACTCCAGTTAGAAGCCTATGAGTTATCCATTATAATCATACAACTTTAAAATTATTACTATACTGGAGCTATAATACATTAATTGATACATGCCAAAGGCTAATAAATGATGGAGACAGGATTTGAACAAGGGCAATCCAATTCCAGAACATATTATCTAACCACTATTGCTCTACATTTGAGGAAAGCAGTAATATATGTAAGCCTAAACTAAGAAAACATGGTCCCACACAGTCAACTGTATGCCCCGTTTACATGAAATTATCATTTGTGATTTGCAATGAATACTTTTCTATACTATAATGGAGGCCTTTTAAAATAATGAATGCTTTGATAATAGACTGACTTCTTGAAAATCATTCATTATTAGAGGTCAAGTACATATTCAATATCTTCGAGTTGATATTAAAATAGTCTTACATATTTTATTCCTCATATTTGAATAGTTTATTCAAAATCTCCTAATGGAAATGTTTTAAATATTAAAACCACTAGACAAGATAAACTGAACCAAGTTTCATCTCTAAGATAATTTGTTCATATATATATGGTACTATAGTTAAGAGAATTTTTGAGTGTGACATCGATTGCATATTACAATTATGCATGTGCATATAAATTGCTAGAACTTGGTCAATAGGTAGATTCTTGATCTCTTTTTTACAACCATGTCAATTACTTTAGCACTAATTTAAGTGTAAGTTAATCAACAACATTTAGAACTTATCTTTTGTACTACGTACATGCTTGCTATGTGATTGTATTAAACTAGAAAATAGACTGCATTTCAAAGTCGCTTCCTGTATGAGAGTATTTTTGACATGAAAGCGTAGGGAAAAGAGTAATCTTTGAGTATTTATCAATAAACTAAACTCCGTGCCTCCAACACAGAACAATAAACAATGTCACACTGCAAAATACAATTGCAATTCATATACATATCTTCTACAACAATAGGAGGAAAACAATTAATAGAAATAGACAAACTGAATTGAAAAGCAATTTGAAATTTGATAAATGCCTACAAAAAATATCTTCAGGGTTACTGTTACATAGATGGATTAAAAACAAAACAAGCCATGGCATAATTTTCTCACATGAGAATCAAAAAATAAATCGAGTGTATCTATCCTTGGCCAATATTTGACGACACAAGCATACACTTTTTGTCTTTATTGAATTAAAAATTGCTGAGATTTTACTCAGATCCTTAAGCGAGAGGGACAACTGAATCAAATACTACTTCTTCTCATTTACTGTCTAATTTAATATGCACTTGGTTTTTACTTCATCATAATATCACTAGCAAGCAGAGAGTTGCACAAGTATTAAATACTATAACAATGAACAAAGAATAAATAGTTTATTTCTTATCAAAACTTCTACCCCATGTGCCCTATTTCCAAAGGTATTGTTAGCTTATATCACTGTTTTCTTTTAGTAATATAAATATTCTACATTATTTTTTCCCTCAACTTGCTGACTGACACATAATGTAGTACAGTACTTATGTCTGCAATTTTACCTGCCCTCCTTAACAAGCCTTTTTACGAAATATTTGTCATTTGTAAATCACCCTTTGACAACTTATTACCAAAGAGCTAACAATAATATATCCTTTTTACCAGAAAATTTTCAGTAATATGGCACATCTAGAAATCTATCCCCATCTCATGACCAAGGGGTATTTTGTAATTGTTTGTTTAGAGACTTTATTGGACTAATTCTCTAAACTTTATTTCTGGCTGTATTGGATTTGTTCCATTCACATGCCTTTGCTTTAAACTTTTCAGCTCATCCCCAACATTCCAGACAAAATGTTAAACGTAATCGGAGAGTAAGTCTCAGTGAGAATGCCAATGTTATTTTATTTTTAAAGTGGTCACTAAATTCAATGTTCCTATTTAAGTACACTTTGGTGATTCTGATATTTTTTAAAGGGACAATGTGCCATTTTTATATGGAGCCATTTCACAAATCTATCATTCTTGAGTGGAGTATTTGTAGTCAACATTTCTAATTCAACCACAGAAAATAACTATTAGCATTGTAAAGAATTTAGAAATTGGCCTGTCTCTAGCCCATACAATGTACCCCTCCTACAATAGAAAAAACACTTGAGTGAGAAAAAAGAAAAATGAGAACATTCTTTCCTGAATAAAATGTATCAGGCTCATTTCATTGTCTTGAGATTTAACGAAACAGTGAGTTCAATCCAACAAAATAAATCATCCTTTGTCTTCCACAAGATTTGATAAGTTTTGGGTCAGTTCTAGAGGAAAGTTAAAGAAAAGAAGAAAAATATTCTTGATTCAGGTAGTATACAGGAGCGGGTGTTTCTTAAAGAAGAGATTTTAATGTCAAGTAAGAAGTGATGAAAAATGAGCACATTGATTCTTTTGCATATTGATGTCCAGTTTTCCCAGTACCATTTGATGAAAAGACTATTTTTTCCCCAATTGAGTGGCTTGTCACCCAGGTAAAAATCAGTTCGCCTTCAATATGAGGGCTGCTTTCTAAACTCTCAATTTCACGACATTGTTCTATCTGTCTAACCTTAGGTCACCACCATGCTCTTGTTTTGTTTTAATATATTTTTTTAATTTTTTAAAGATACTTAGATTACATAAATGTTACATAAAAAATATAGGGATTCCCACATGCCCCACTCCCCATACCTCCCACATTTTTGCACATAAACAACATCCTTCATTAGTGTGGTACACTGATTGCAACTGATAAACACATTTAGGGGCATTGCCATTGAGCATGGATTATAGCTTACATTGTCGTTTACACTTTGTCCCAGACAACTCTGTAGATTATAGGAAGATATATAATGGCCTATAACTGTCATTGCAATGTCATTCAGAACAATTCCCAAGTCCCAAAAATGCCCCCATATTACACCTTTTTTTCCCTCTCCTTGCCTTCAGGGCCTCCAGTAGCCACAGTCTCCACATCAGTGTTGTAATTTCTTCCATTGCTAGAATCATAATAGGTGTATAGTAGAATGCCAGTAAGTCCACTCTAGTCCATAGTTCATTCCCCAATCCTGAGGATCCTGGATGGTGATGTCCACTCCACCTCTAATTGAGAGGGGGCTTCGATGCCATACAGTCGATGGATATCATGTTGTTTTGAGTACTATGGCTTTTTAATAAGTTTTAAGATGGAGAAGTGTGAGTCCTCCAACTTCATTTTTCTTTATGAAGACGTCTTTGGCTATTTGAGTCCCTTACCCTTCTTTATAAATTTGACTTCTTATCTAAATTGTCTTTTTGTTTGGCTTATTGATGGGAATTTGAACATAATCTGTCTAATACACCAGATCCAACTCAAATTTAATTCATATGTACATATTTTAAGTAAGAGCTTTATGTTATAATTCATGACCCACAAAATCCATCTTTTAATGTGGACAATTCAATGATTTTACAGTATCTCAAAGTTGTGTAGTCATTAATACATTTAATTTTAGAACTTTCTAACACCCAAAAAAGAAACCCCATAACGCTTTAGTAGTCACATCCATTCCTTACTTCACCCAGTCCCTGGCAGCTTAGTCTACTTTCTGTCTCTATGGATTTGTCTATTTTTGGCATTTCTTATAAATAGACTCATACAGAATTTGGTATTTTGTGTCTAACTTCTGCTCAATTAGTGTAATATTTTCAAGGTTTACTGTAGCATGTATGAGAACTTCATTTGTTTTTATGGCCAAATAAAATTCTATGGTATATATACAGCACATTTTGTTTATCTATTTTCAGTAGGTAGACATTTGAGTGGTTTGCATATTTTGGCTAATAAGAATAACGCTGCTACAATCATCTGTATACAAGTTTATGTGCAGACTTAGATTTTCATTTCTTTTGAGTATAAAGTTAGGGGTGATATTGCTGGGTAAAATGGTCATTTCCATGGTTTGCATATAGAGGAACTGCTAGACTGTTTTCCAAGTGGTTGACCATTTTGCATTCCCACCTGCAGTGTGTAATCGATCCAATCTCTCCACATCATTACCAATACATTTTATTATCTGTTTCTCATTTTGGCATTTAAATTTATGTGAAGTGGTTTTGATTAGCCTTTCCCAGATGGCTAATGATGTTAAGCATCTTTTCATGTGATTGTTAGTCATTTGTTGATCTTCTTTGGGGAAGTGTCCATTTAAATTATTTGCCCATTTTAATTGGGTAATTTGTCTATCTTTGTTGTTGGTGTTGAATTGTAAGATATAAATTCTGGATACAGGATTTTGGGTACAAATTCCTTATCAGAAATATATTTTCATTGTGTGTTTGACTTTTAATTTGGTTGATGATGTCCTTGAAGGGAAAATTTTGAAAATATATATTTATGTATTTTTTACCTTTGGTTGCTTGTGCTTTTGGTGTCTTGACTAGAAATCTTTGCCTAATTCAACATCACAAAGATTTATTCTTGTTTTTTTTTAAGATTTTAAAATTTTAACTCTAGGTTTTAAGTTTATGATTACTTTGCTTTAATTTTTGTATATGGTGTTAAATAGTGTTCCACCTTCATTCTTTTGCATGTTTATATTCAGTCATCCCAGTGTCATTTGCTAAAAGACAAAAACAAAAGAAGCTCTTATTCCATGGACTTGTGTTGATACCTTTGTCAAAAATCAATTGACCATAAATATGTTTATTTCTGGATTTACAACTTCATTCCATTAATCTTTATTCATATCCTTATGCCAGTACCACACTGCCTTGAATACTGAAGCTCTTTTTTAAGTTTTGAAAAGTGTGAGCCATCCAAAATTTACTTCTTACTCAAGATTGCTTTGATTATTCTCAGCCCCTTGAATATCCATATGAATTTTCAGATCACCTTGTCGATTTCTGCAAAAAAGCAACTTGTGATTTTAAGAGGGATTGCACACTAGAGGCTCTGAGGGCAGGGAGTCAGAAAAACAAATGTAATATGGGGGCATTTTTGGGACTTGGGAATTGTTCTGAATGACATTACAATGACAGATACAGCACATTACATATCTCGCCATAACTTACAAAATTAAGTGGGAGAGAGCGTAAACTACAACGTAAACTATAATTCATGCTTAGTGGCAATGCTTCGAAATGTTTTCATCAATTGTAGCGAATATACCCCACTAATGAAGGATGTTGTTAATGTGGGAAAATGTGGGAGATGTAGGGAGAGGGGCATATGGGAATCTCCTACATTTTTATGTAACATTTATGTAATCTAAGTATCTCTTTTAAAATAAAAGTGTGTGTATATATATATAAACAAAAAGAGAGATTGCATTGAATCTATATGGGGAGAATGATTACAAGTTTTACAATATTAAGTCTTCTGATTCATGAAGTTGGGGTGTGTGATGGTTAACTATATGTGTCTACTTAGCTAGGCTAATGGGTTCAATTATTTAGTCAAATACCAACCTAGATTTTTGTTTTGAATTTATTTTATAGATGTGATTGATTAGCATCTACATTAAGTTGACTTAAGTAATGGAGATTACTAGCCATAAGGTGGGGACTTCATTCAATTATTTAAAGGGCTTAAGAGCAAACAACTGAGGTTTACAGAGGAAGATGCCTTAAGACTAAAACAAATCTCTGTAAGCTTACAGCCTGTTGGCCTTTTCTGTGGATTTCATATACAAACAGTTGCATGTTATATTTTGTCATTTATTCTATTAATATGGTACATTACACTGGTAGATTTTCAGTATTAAATCAACCTTGCATTATTGAGATAGAACTTGGTCATGATATATAATCCTTTTAGTATGTTGATGCATTCAGTTTGCTAGTATTTTGTTCAGAATTTTTTCTTCTATATTAATAAGGAATATTGATAATTAGTTTTTTTTTTCTTATGATGTCTTTGCCTGGTTTTGTTAGCAAAGTGATACTAGTCTTATAGAATGAATTCTGAATTCAAAAGTGTTCTTTCCTCTTCTATTTTTAGGAAGAGTTTGTGAAGAATTGATATGAATTCTTCTTTAAACATTTGGTAGAAATTGCCATTGAAGTCAACATGGGACTGGGGTTTATTTTGTAAAAAGTTTTAAAATTTTTAATTTTTATTTACTTTTTATGTGTATTCAAATTTTCTGTTTTTTCTGGAGTCAGTTTCAGTAGTTTGTATCTTTCTAGGAATGAGCCCATATAATCTACGCTATATAATTTGTTAGCATAAAGTTATTCATAGTAATGCTTGATAGTCCTTTTTGTTTCTGTAAGTTTAATAGTGATATCTTCAAATTGATTCCTCAATTTATTAAAGTTTTCTCTTTTTTCTTGTCCAGACTAGCTATGTGTTTGCCACTTCTGTTGATCTTTCCAAAGAACCAAACCTTGTTTTCATTGATTTTCTTATTGTTTTTTGTATTTTTTTTTTTCATTTGTCTGCTCTAATATTTCTTTCATTCTGCTTGCTTTGGTTTTAGATTGTTCTTCTTTTTCCAGTGACTTATGGTGGAAGCTTAAGTCATTGATTTGAAATTTTTTTCTCTTTTTTAAAAAATGATAGGCATTTACAGTTATGTATTTCCCACTAAGGACTGCTAAATTGTGATTTTATAAGGTTTGCTATATTCTGATTTTATTTTCATTCATTATAAAATATTTTATAATTTCCTTTTTGTGCTTTTTGTGTTCTTCCTTGGCCCATGGATTATATAGGAGTGTGTTATTTAGTTTCCACATGTTTGTGAATTTCTCATTTCATTTTCCTATTTATTTCTAATTTGATTCCATTATTTTCAGAAAACATACTTTGTTTTTAATTTATTGATGTTTGTTTTGTAGCCTAACATATGGTATATACTGGAGGATGTTCCACGGATACTTGAGAAGAATATATTCTGCTGTTGTTGGATGGAGCGTTCAGTAGAGTTAGGTTATATCTAGTTACTTATACATTTGTTCTAGTTTATTTCTGTGTTGATTGACTGTCTAGTTTTTCTGCCTATATTTGACAATAGGGTCTTGAAATCTCCACATATTATTGCTGAATTGTCAGTTTTACTCTTCAGCAAAGTCAGGTTTTATTTCATGCACTTTGGGGCTCTGTGTTTAGGTACATATGTGTTTATGAATTTACGTCTTCTTCATTAGTTAACCCATTTTATCATTATAAAATGTTTTTACTTATCTCTAGTCACAATATCTTATAGCTTATTTGTCTAATATTAGTATAGTTACTCCAGCTTTCTTTCGGTTCTGTTTGCATGTTGTATCTTTTTCCATCCCTTTACTTTAAACCTATTTATATCTTTGAATCTAGAGTTTGTCTCTTATAGACAAAATATAAGACCATCTTTTAAAATTAAACCTTCCAATCTCTGGCTTTCCGTCAGATTGATTCTTCCATTTATAGCTATTATAATTAGTTACAAATTAGAATTTATGTATCCATTTTGCTATTTGTTGTCTAAATGTGTATTGTGTCTTTGCTGTTCTTATTTCACTCTCTTCCTTCTTTTGTGTTAGATATATACTTCCTATTGGACCATTTTAAGTTCTTTGTTGTTCTATAGACATAGTTTGCTTTAGTTCTTTGAAAATATTTATAATTGAAAGCTTTTGTCTTATAATTCCAATCGATGGACTTCCTTAGAGACAGTTTTAACTCTACTGGAGTTTTAACTCTTTATTATGAATTATTTTCTGATAGTAGAATACATTCAAAGCACTAAGAATTGCCAATTATTTTGACATGAACACAATAGCTACATTTGCATTAGATCCATTTTGTATTTATAAATAGTTATTGAGTTGGAAATTAATCATCTCTCTGACAAAAGTGTTTTTCAACTGCTTATAATCTTAGTAAAAATAGTAAGTTTTGGTACATTCAAGAAAATCACATTATGAAAAATAACCTATAAAATTATATGGATAAAATTTGTTCAGTGTTCAGAATGAATAAACATTCTGAATGGAATAATAACATGTATTCTCAAGAAATAGTTATCATGTAAATATCTAATATTGTTACCTTATCTTAGTGTAAGGACAAAAGGCCCCAAACTTTAAATATTGGGAATTACAAGCTCAGATGTGATCTTGTTATTTTAGACAAATAACAATTTCTTTATTTTGCAATATTTGAAGATGTGGATATTTGAATTAGGTTCATTTTATAGTGCATGAATGCAGCTAAAATTAGACTTAAAAGCTTTAAGTCAAAAAAAACCTATGCTTTATTTTTGTGGCGATATCCACATCTGTGAGATTTTTTTAGAGGGTTCATTGTGCCTCATGAGACAATATAACAAAAATATGTCTGCAGTGCTATTACACAGTTTTAACTATAAAATAAACCTATCTCACATAAAGCTTAGATTGTATTTAATAACATTCTGAGTGCTTCCAAAATTGTACATATCAATATTAATCCACATTTTCTAGAAGTCTAAATGATTTTGAGATAAAGAAATTCCAGAATAATCACACACTAAATGAACTCTCACAGTCCATTCAGGTTGTTTCCTTATAGGATTAAGTATATGTGAACAAAAACAATAACAAGGAAGGTAGGTAAGGGAAAGGGAAAAAAAAGGAAAATGGAAAATGGAAAATGGAAGATGGAAAATGGAAAATGGAAAAAGAAAGATACTCTTTATTATAATATGGCTTCTAATGCTTGTAAATGCAAAATATTTTTAAAAGTACAATTTATACATCAAGGAAAATGAACAGGGTTATAAAAATGGGTAAGCTAAGATAATTGTGCTAAATTTATATATGTTTTCCAGCCAGAACCTGCCCTTTGTTATTTTAATACTAAACTTAATTTGCATCCAAAAGATATTCCAAAAAGATTGCTTTTGTTGATCAATTGCTTTTTCCCATTTGAATAAGAACCCCTCTTGTGATTCTGAGCATTTTAATATACTGTATATTTCAGCAAATATGAAAAAAAAATGCAAGTATTTTTAAGAAATGTTGACTTGAAAATATAGTCTTATTAGAGTCAATTATGAAAAAGCTTTATTACTTCATTTGAGTTTAATTTCTATCTTTGATACTTATAAGTTATACTTTACTACATAGTTAAGTTTGCAGATTGTTTTCCTCTAGCTACTTTACTATGAATACAAATTTATATATATACCAGCAGATGCCAACAATATGCCATTGAAAAAGCACCAATAAATCTATACTTGTTTACCCGATAGAATTCTTTTAAATATCATCTCATATTTATTCTTCCTTCCTTAAGTACTATACACATAATCCCATACACATAATGTTGATATGTACATTACTAATTTAAATGTTAGGGAACATTTCATCCCTGTTGATTTATTTTAATGCTGAAATAAATATTAACTGCAATTACTCTAGGAGATAAACTGTTCAAGCAATCAAGATGTTTCTTCAATTAACAATTTTGAAGAAATTTTAAGATTTTGCACTTCAGGTACTAGGGATCCAGATACATTTTCAGAATGTTTTATTAAAGTGAACTCTATTCACACCATTAAATTGCTATAGTTTTAGAATTGCACAAAATTATCTTGGAAGTGATCCATATTGAACTTCTGGATTGTCAACACAAGAATCTCTGCATTATCATTAATGCTTGACCATCAAAGCAGTACTTTAATTCTTCCTAAAACTGAAAACAGTGTTACCTCTTGAGATAATTCACGGTGGTGGTTTTGAATTGCTATATTTAAATGCATGAGAAAATTCTGCAACCTCATTTACAGGTCAGCCCTTCAAACATTTAAAACACAAATTATATTCCCATTTCATTTTCAGTGTTCTATTATTCAGTATCTACAACAAATCCTCCTATCACATGCTTTCCAGAAGCCTAATATCCCTGGACTACTCAAATTAGATGCATAGCAATTTACATTATTTTTCTTTTAAAAGTCTTAAAACGTGATAGCAACACCTGGATATTGGCTATACAAGCTATTATGAAACATAATTTAAAATTAAGTTTTCACTAATCAGATGAACTAACAAATATAACAGCTATATATTTGGTTGTGATCATATGTTGAACTAAAAGATTTTAAAATTACACACATAAGCACATACACACAACACACAAAACACATCGACATGGATTTTTTTTTTTTTTTTTTTTGCCTCCTATTTTAGGGTCATTTGATGCTATTAGGAATAGGCTTTTACTTTCAGTATTATCCTTGGATAAGCATACAATTTATATCCTAGATATACATACTTTTGAAAGTGAAAAGGGACATTTTAATAATTACACTCAAACAGGTTGAAACTGGTGTATACAGTGATCCTTCAAACTCTAAAAACTTAAATATGTCTAACTTTATGCTTTCCTCTCTTCCATATATGACTAAATTAGGTGTTGTTCTTCTTGCCATAGACAAATTTCTTTACATCTACTACAGATTTCACAAGTTATCCATCTTTAGCTACTTGGCATGATTGATTAACTGCTCTAGATTATTCAACTAATTACTTTACCTTGGCTTTCCCCTCTTATAAAATATTCTAATTCATGGATCCTAGAAATTCATTTAAAATATTTATCAAATTGTTTCACTCTTTCAGTCAAATTTTTCTTTGTCTTTCCAGTACACTTAATCTAAAATCTGTATTTCTTAGAATGACCTATAAGACTGTATGAATGTCCTCCGTTCCAACTCTCTGAATTCATTTCCTACAAATCTTATCTACTCTACATCTGCTACAGTCACAATGGCCTCTTGGATCTTCCTGAAACACACAAAATGCACCTCACTGCCTTTGTACTTGCTCTCTCTCCTAAAATGCTGTCCACAGAAATTCACATAGCTTGTTTTCTCATTTCATTAATTACTGCTCAAATGCCATCTCCACTGTTAGGCCTTCCTTGAACCTTTTATATAAAATATAAAACAGGTATTCCATCATTGTCCTCCTATTTTCCTTCATAACACTGATCACAAACTGACATTGTTTAAGATGCTATTTTGTATTTTTATTGCATATTTCCTCGCATTAAGAATGTAGGCTACATGGTCTGTGTCTGTTATTATTTTCTGTGCTTCTTTATTCCCAGAGTTTAGTCCAAAACATATTATTGAATGGCTGTCTAAAGGAACAAGTTGAAAACATAAGATCAACCTATACAGAATCTTCCTTGTCTTATCAGCACAAACTTACAAATCTACCTATATTTGATCATATTCTCTAATTGCCTTGTCTTACAATTTGCACAGTGCCCCTGTTTCTAGGGAGGCTTCATTCTCTTGTAACCCAGATCTTTTCCTCTCTTTCCAGGGCACTTCACAATTCTGAAACTATCTTCTTTCCTGCATCATCTTTTTTCTCTCCCTGTCTGATCAGTTCTCTGAGCTAAAGTTACATTCTAGCATTTCCCATTTTAAAAAAGAAAAATCAAAATATCTCCTTTTCTCAACTCCATGATAAAGTTAAAGTACCATACCATTATTTTACTGACATTCACAGTAAGACTTTGGCATATTCCTTATCTTCAATTGAACTTCTTGTATCCTGAATTCCACCAACATGTCTACTCTTACCCAGATTACATATATTACCAAAGACCACCAAGTTTTCAATATAAATGAAGATATTCCATTTCGTGCAGCTTTTTAGAAGTATTCGACACAGTTGACCAGTTGGGTTTCCTGAGAAGTATTTTCTCATTAAAGACCACATGCTATCCTGCTTTCTTCTTTCTTCACCAGCCAGTCCTCTTCAATCTCTTTTTCTGACTTGTCTCCAGTAAATATTACAATAAAACCTGTTTACACAGGAGCCCTCATTTTTTCCCAATTTATATCTTCTTTTTAAGTGATATCAATACATCCCATTGGCTTTAAAAATAATATATGTGCCTATATCCTTCAATTTTATATTTCCATCTTTGACCTTTTCTCTCAAAGTCAAATTGTACACTCAACTGCTTACTTAATATATCCATTTTCATAGCCATCTAAAACTTAATAAATCCAAATCAAAGCTACTGAAACTCCACAACTCTTTATTCCCTTCAAATTCTTGGTTACTTTATCTTCTATATATCCACAGATCCAGGCTAGTTGCTCAAAGCAAAATGAAGAATTATTCTTGATTTTTTGTTTTCTTAACCCACAGTAACTAATAGACCAGCAAGTTCTATAGGCACTACAGTCAAATGTATGCAATAAATATTTATTCTTCTCTATTACTCTCCTCTTCCAAATAATCTTATTTAATTCCTCCCAATCCTCCCAAAGAATTCTAATTTCAATATATTTACTTTATTGGGGTCTTTACTATCATCCTGAAACAATCTTCCTCTAACATCTCCATTGAATTAAATTATATTTTATCCATTGAACTTATCAGTAACCAAATACATTGTGTATAATTTTTTATTTACTCTTTGTCTTTTTCCCACTAGAGTATAAGCTTCATGAAAGGAGGACCTTTTCTCTCTTATTCATTTCTATATCCCCAGCATCAATGCCAGTTAAACAGCAGTTTTTGAATGAATGAATAAAGACCTTCAGATATCTTTCACCTAAAAAACCATTCCATTACCCCATTAAATAGAATACATGGTTTTAATTTGA
>JAQZBX010011875.1:0-42044 GCA_029593785.1 Cabassous unicinctus
TTTTTTTTTTTTTTTTTTTAAAGATTTATTTATTTTATTTAATTTATCCCCCCCTTGCTGCTTGTGCTGCTGTGTCCATTCACTGCGTGTCTTCTCTGTGTCTGCTTATCTCCCCCTTGCTGTGAGGTCTTGCCGCATCAGCCCACGGCGCCGTGCGAGCTGGCCTGCCCTCACAAGGAGGCCTTGGGTCGCAAACCCGGGCCTCCCATATGGTAAACGGGGGCTCTATCCACTGAGCCACACCCGCTTCCCGAAAGCTACCCACTCTTAACAGTCCAATGGGTTTTCTTCTTTTAGGTGATTTTAGTGGCTTTTTGTTTTTTAAACCATAGTTGAGATCATACTGTATTCAGTTGTGTTTTCTCAACTACAGGAATTCCAGTCACATAAATCTAACATATAAACCACAGCATGGCAAGAGACAATTCAAGCTTTCTGCAATTTGCTCTGTTAATAACAAGATATTCCTTCAAACAATGTGAGAATTCAATATCTTTCTGATACACAGATGTGGAAAGTCCTTTGAGTGACTGATAAAAATTCTAGTGTGTGACTTAATTTTCTTTAATTGTCTTGTCCCTAAAATCCTTTCTTTAAATTTTTCTGAAAAATAAATTCTGAAATATCAGAAACTGGTGAATTCATTTTAAATGCACATGATGTTAATTTTATGAACTTGGGAACTTTGTTTTTAAAATGCAACTTGTAATGCACATGAGATAGTCTGTTTTCTACTTAATTAAAATTTTGTCTTACAGTGCAGAAACAATGTCTATTCTTCAGGATGCTCCTGCCTGTTGCCTGCCTCTGTTTAAATTTACAGATATCTATGAAAAAAAGTAAGTTGTTTTTTTTTTTTTAATCTAGTCATTATTTATTAGGCACCTCCATGCACAGATCTGTGGTAGAGACTCTTAAGGAACTTCTAGCCTAGTAGAGGAAATGAGGCAAAGACAATATGGTATTCAGATTTAAAATTTGATTTTAACCTACATTTTAAAAGTCTTTCTTCATTTTTAGCAGATTTAGATCTTCAGTCCCTAAAGCTGTACTTTTATTTTTTTCCAGTTGACTGATGAGTTTTATTATTCGTTGTGTAAATATTTTTAAGCACCTTCTAAACTGTTAGCTTTAGGACAGAAGGGACTAGATGTAACCTAATGGCATATTTTCTGTACCTGGCAGTGTCTGGCACACAGTGCATGAGGGGCTCAACAAGTGTTAGTGGGATGAACGACTGAGGCACTATGGAGAGGGAAGAGCTGGGCAAAGCAGAACCCTTGTCCTCAAGGTGCTTAGCATATGGAAGGGAAAGAAGACATTTACAAATTACGTAAAATAAAGAAGACTGTCATTAAAAAGGGGCAGGGGAGGAGAAAAGTCTGTCATGGCACAGAGGAGGGAAAGTCAAGGAGCTTGACCATTAGTCCGTGGATAATGGGGAGCCACTGAGTATTTGAGAAATGAGGACGTGGGGAAAGACAGCACATCAGGAATGTGGGGATGGCTGCAACATCAAGGAGTCTGAGGAAATGATGTGTGGTTTCAGGATGCAGAGGAGGCCGATGGTGACCTTAGAGCCATTGATATCCAGAAGGGAAAGGGGTTGATGAACTGGGTACGAAACAGCAGAAGCAGCTCCTGAGGTACCAGCTTTTGGTGTTAAAGAGAAGACAAGGGACTACAAGACTGAGAACGAGAGCATGAGGGACAGTGAACATCTGCAGGAGTGGGCTGGGGCAAGGGGAGGGGAGAGCGTAGGAGACTGGTTTGAGTAGATAGAAAATCTGAACATGTATGTAGGGCACTGGGAAGGAACCATCGAACAGGCCATAATAAGAGCAGCTAACATTTATTGAGCACTTACTGTGAGCCAAGCACTGTCCATACATAATCACAATCTTCACATCAACCCTGTGCGGTAGGTATTATCATCACCCCATTTTACAGATGGGAAAACTGAGGCCCAGAGAGGTTAAGTATCTTGACTAAGGTCACACAGGGTGAGGTTAAATCAGAGTGTAAGCTCGAGTCTGTCTGCCGCTAGAGCCTGGGCCTTGACACTGCACTATTAAAAGATACAAGTTGGGAGTCAGGGAAGTGATTGAGGAGTTGAGTCTCAGAGGAAGTACAGATCGTGAGGTTGAGGTGAGTATATGTCTTCTGAGGTAGGAGAGCAGAAACTATGGAAGATAATGATAGTGGAGACTTGGAAGTGAAGGGCTGTGAGGTTGAGAGAGGTCAGATAGCTCCCATCTTGGAAAATTAGGTGAGGTCACTTACAGAAACTAGGGGTGCAGACCAACAACTTGGGCCTTGGCCAGTGGATAAGGTGAAGACCAAAGGGTGTGATATTGTGACAAGCAGTGAGCCAGAGATGACCGGAAGGAGTACCAAGCATCACTGGCTCGATAATGGATGGATTTATGGTAGAATTATTCCAGTTCTACTTTTGAAGGGACAGAGGAACCATTCTTGGTATACAGGGATAACAGACGTGTCTCATATTTATTGGCTCTAGCCCTTTGTTTAAACCCATAGGTCTTTCTGTATAATCAAAGAAAAGGTCCTCTTTAAGTCAGTATTTTTCTCTTTTTCCTTACTTTTAGGTTTGGACACAAGTTGAATGTGTCAGATTTATATAAATTAACAGATACAGTTGCAATCCGTGAACAAGGAAATGGAAGACTGGTGTGTCTCTTACCCAGTAGTCAAGCCCGACAGAGCCCCTTGGGGTCTTCCCAGTCACACGATGGTTCCTCAACGAATTGCAGCCCAGTTATATTTGAAGAGTTAGAATATCACGAACCTGTCTGCAGACAGCATTGTCCCAATAAGGAGTTCAGGTATACTGCCCCATTCCCCTTTAGAAATAGTCCTTTTGTATAAGGTTATGGAACATTTACTACAATTAACTTGCAAACATTTTAGACCACTGAGAAATGCCATGTAAATGTTTGGTTCTCTTTTCTTCAGTGAACATGAATTTGATCCAGACTCTTACAAGATTCCTTTTGTGATTCTCTCTTTGAAGACATTTGCACCCCAGGTCCATAGTCTTCTCCAGACACATGAGGGCACCGTGCCTCTGTTAAGGTGAACCCTGTCTCAACCATTGTGAATGTTATGCCTGGGTTCTCCCTTTAATGGAAACTGCCACCTCTGCCCACACTGCCCCCAATGCAATTGTTGGAGATGTGTGACTGTGTGCATGAGTGTGTGCAAATGTAAGTGTGTCTGCGAGTGTGTGGGCATGTGCAAGTGTCTCTGTGTGCACATGTGTAAGCACGTGCTTGAGTGTGGTGCCTTGTCCTAACGATTTTAATTTTGCCATCAATACAGCATTTCTGAAATGGAATCCATCCACTCAGTATTTCAACAGGAAACTTTGCATTTATGCTAAATTTTGGAAACATAAACATGAATGGGACAGTTTCTTCTCTGCAGGGAAGAGATGTATTCTAAGTGCTGCAATAGAAATATGCACAAGTGCTATGAGAATAGCAAGCATAACCCCAAATACTTCATCTTGTGAATTTCAAAATTTGCACAACCCCAAATACTTCATCTTGTAAATTTCAAAATTTAAGAGGGACAAGTATTTTTTAAAAGTCCATTTAACCACACCAGAGGTCGCAATGGTAGACTTAATATAAAGGCCAAATCAGACTAAGCTACCTTAATGCTATCTGTTCATTAAAGCATATGAATAATTGGAGTCCAGTTACCTTGTTTAACCCCTTTTACTGAAAATTTTCTGGGAATTTCTTTAACCATCAGAACATAACCCAAGAGGAAAATGCTGTTGTGATTGCCTTCCTGGGATCTTAATTTTAACGTTTAAACCCAGACTGTGGATGCTTTGCTTTTCTGTTATTTTAATTAATCTCCCCCCTTCCTCCCCACTTCAGCTTTCCAGATTGTTATGCTGCAGAGTTTGGTGAACTGGAAGTTGCACAGGAAAATCGAGGGGGTGCTCCTTTAGAACATCTCATTACCTGTGTTCCAGGTGTAAACATTGCCACTGCACAGAATGGTGTCAAAGTAGTTAAATGGATTCACAACAAGCCACCACCTCCAAACACTGGTAGGCATTTTGTCCTCTTGCCCCACGAGACAGGGAGGAGGCTGTGGCCTTTGGCTTGCAGCAGCGTGATGCCAAGTGTGAAAGTGCCCATGGCTGACTCCTTCAGTCTTTTAAATACTGCTCTCTAAAATGCTGAGGGTTTGGCAGAACTAGGCTTTTTTAAAGTATCAGTATAAATCACATAAGTTGTTTTTTTTGTTTGTTTGTTTGGTGTATGTCATTTAGGAATCATAATTTTATTTTGTGACAGAGGATTTTAAATGAATATTATATGAATTGACATTTTAGATAATTGATCTCGAGTCATTTTATTTTACATTATTTTAAAATTTCAATTTCTTTTAAGCTTATTGGCTTTATAAAAATAATTCAATAGCAGAGGATATAGTTTATACTGTTTCTAGGTGGTAATGATTCCAGAATTTTGCATATCACAATGGTATTGTATATATGGTTTAGTGGCTTATCATGTGTGGTCAGAGAAATCTAAACTTTAATACTGGCTCTGCCAATTAACTGTGTGACTTTGGTCAAATTATTTATCTTGCTTCATTTTCTCATGTAGAAAGGGACACTGAATTATTTAGTTTGCAGATTGCAATATAGATTATATAAACTTATGTCCACAAAATTCCTAACAACACATAAGATTTTTGAAACCCACATTTCACAGTCACAAATCTCTTCAGCTATCTAATTTTGTGAACCTTTTTGGCTTGGCAGTTGATTGGCCTTTTAAAAAAACTTTTAATGCAGATTTACCTTTGAAATTCTTTTTTGTTAAATTGAAGCAAAATTCACATAACATAAAATTAACCATTTTAAAGTGTGTAATTCAGTGGCCTTTAGTACATGACATTCATTTTGATGAATATTTCTGACTTTGATAAATGTGAAAATAAATTTAAATTTAAATAAAGGACCAGGGAATTGGAACATAGATTTGGGTGAGTTTCTGAGTTACGGGCATCTCCATTATGCTCCTTCCTCCTTTCTCTCTCTCATGTCATGAACCCACAAGTCCCTTCAGCATTTTTATAAAAGTTTCCATCTGATTATTTATGCTTTTATAATTAAAACTTCTTATTTTAGGTAAGCACATTCAAGACAAATACAGATACCTGTTTCTTACTCAGTTTTCTGTTTTACTACATGCTCGTTTTACAATGTTGATCTCATGCTTTTCTGGGCAGTGTTTCAGCTCTAATAAGGGTTAATTAGACTATTCTTGGCTACTACCTGATGACCATGTACAATTTTGCTTCTGTGGGAAAGTGTGTTCCATCTGACCAAATTAATAGTGGATCTTTGAAATATAACCAGTTTATACACAGGAAATTTCCTGCGTATTTTCATTTCTTCTCTAAGTAACCTATAGTAAATTAGGAATTGCTTTCACTATTTCACTTGAGATTTAGTGGAAAAGCATTTACCACTCCGTGAATATATTTGACTAGCATGTTGATTATATAGCACATGAGTATAGCTAGAAGTTGAGGAAAAAAGCAGCTGTTTGGTTCAGTCCACTTGCACATGATCAAGCACAACCAAGGGACCCAAAGGTTAGTTACCTCCCTTTCAACTCGTGGAATCGTGCTTTATGTCTTATGGATTTTCTTTTTTGTTTCTTACATATCTAGACCCTTGGCTTCTGCGTTCTAAAAGTCCTGTAGGTAACCCCCAGCTGATCCAATTCAGTAGAGAAGTGATTGACTTGCTGAAGAGCCAGCCATCCTGTGTCATACCAATTAGTAACTTTATTCCTTCCTATCATCATCATTTTGCAAAGCAGTGCCGAGTCTCAGACTATGGATACTCCAAGTTGATTGAATTATTAGAAGCAGTGCCTCATGTGTTGCAGGTAAGGAACATGAAGGGATTATTAGTTTAAAGATGGCAATATTCCTTCATGACTCTGGCTGTCACAGCCAAAGAAACAGGATAATCAGTTTGGAGCAAAACATCTTTCTTTTTTTTTTTTTCCATCTTGTTGCGTCAGCTCTCTGCGCAGGCCTCCAGCTCTCCGCACGGGCCCACTTTTACCTTCACCAGGAGGCCCCAGGAATCGAACCTGGGACCTCCCGTATGGTAGACAGAAGCCCAGTCGCTTGAGCCACATCTGCTTCCCTCAAAGTATAGGAAACATATACAAGGTAGCTTCTCAGTTTTTCAGAAAGCTGCAAGTTTTCAACTAATGGAATTCCTTATGAGCTCTGAGAATTATTTTCTCTTTGAGCTCTATAGACTGACCTTCTTCCTTCTAGCACAGTTCACCCCAGAATTGTTCACTATTATGCTGTGGAAATGCTGTGAACAACCATGCACTTGTATGTTGGTGCATATGTGAGAGGCAAGGGCTTAACCTTTCTTGTGAGTTGGAGACTAATTACCAGGTGGATTTTTAACATTGCTTCTTAAGAAGTCTTTTCCTATTAGTTTAAGGTCTCTAACTGAATAGCTCCCAATTATAAATATTGCCTGAAAAACTTCAGCTTTCTTTTAGAGACAAAATTAATTGCCCAAACCAATACTACGTTTTTCATTTCTGTACCCATGACCATTTGGGAAAGCGTTTGAAGGGCATAAAATGGGTCCCAGGTACGTAGGCAGTTGTTCATTTTGAGCATTTACATTTTGTTGATCTATGTGTTTCATATTGCAGATGTCACACAGAGAGGGGTTTATTCTCTAGGGGCAGTAACTCTCTTGTTACTGTATCTGTCACGGTCTTATGAGGATAAGTAATCAACATATTTGATTTGCAGATTCTGGGAATGGGCTCCAAACGTCTGTTGACCCTTACCCACAGGGCTCAAGTGAAACGCTTTACTCAGGATTTGCTAAAACTTCTCAAATCCCAAGCCAGCAAGCAGGTCGTTGTGAGAGAATTCTCACAGGCTTATCATTGGTGAGTTGATGAGAAGGAAAAAAAGTGAAAGTAAATATTTTAAAACAATTTTTTCCCTTCAATTTTTAAGCAATTATCTAACTTTTCTATTTAGCATTCTTTTGGAAAACTTATGTTAGCAAGTGCTATTACTTATTCTTTGCTCATTTTCATTTTAAAAACCTAGGTGTTTCTCAAAGGACTGGAACGTCACTGAATATGGTGTTTGTGAGTTAACTGATATCATATCAGAGATTCCAGACACAACCATCTGTTTGTCCCAACATGATAATGAAATGGTGATTTGTATCCCCAAAAGAGGTATGTTGACTTCAGTTTTCCTGGAAGAGTGTTAGGTTTTAGTCTGTCTCAGTGGTTATTTTAAAATAAAATTGTGCGGTGCATGCGCTTTCCTCCTCCCTCTCCCTGGCTCCTGAAGATTCCATGGAAAGCACAGTTTGAAAACTCCAGCTCTACTATGCAATGGATTCTAGGTTCTTCAGAGTAGGTGAAACCATCTGTAAAGAAGAAAAAGCACGCTAGTTTTTTTAGAATTCACTGCAAGGACAAAAAAAAGTCATAACCAACACTTTCTTAAAATGTCTTCTTGAGCCTTCTGTGGCCATTTAAGCCAGAGGTGTCCACTTGGGAATCAGTTACCAAGGCTGTTGCTTGTCCACTTCTCCTCTCTTCTATTTAACTCTGAGCTACTTTGTTATGCATTGATGAGAAAGAAAGAAAACTCGAATGTTTTGGTTTGTCTTTCAAATTTTAGTAGCTCCCGTTGAGGTTAGGGAGATAAAATAGATAAAAATAAATCTACTTATTGCTGTGCTTATCCACATTGATCAGTAGTTCTGCAAAACACTATGAAATCATGGTATTCCAAAGCTAAAATGAATAATGTCAGAGTCTTTTCCTAATTCTAATTTAAAAATTAAAGAAACAAAAATCTAAGTTTAAGACTTTTCTCCTCTTTTTTTTTTTTTGTTAAACTTTTAATGCCTGCTACTCTTTTCAGCTAGCAAGTTTTAACAAAAGATGAAATGAATGAAAAGTATATGAATATTCAGAAGTGTGATTTCATAGAAATGATTTCTGTATTACTTTTTCAAGTATAGAGACCTGTACATGTTCATGGTCTCGCGCTCTCTCTCTCTCTCTCTCTCTCTCTCTCTCTCTCTCTCTCTCTCTCACACACACACACACACATACACACACACACACACACACACACACATATTGGGCTGGGGAGGTAGTAACTAGAAAAATTGTTCCAAGCTTATAAGATGGAACTCCATATATATGAATTTCACTGTATCCCATAATAGTATTGTGACTTCCAGGTATTCTGCCTTTGATTGTGTTCAGAACCACACTTGCAAAGAGAGTAGAGTTATACGTGTTTGTTTAGTTTATAGTGTGTGGAAGGCAAAGATGATATCTCTTGTAGACTGTGAAAAGGACTTAGTACAGTGTGGATGTTAAACAAAAACAAATGAGTAGAAAAAGACTGTGATTTATGTTTGTTCTTTAAAGAACGTACCCAAGATGAAATAGAAAGGACAAAACAGTTCTCCAAGGATGTTGTTGATTTGCTGCGTCACCAGCCCCATTTCCGGATGCCGTTTAATAAATTTATTCCCTCTTACCATCACCACTTTGGCCGGCAGTGCAAGCTCTCATACTATGGGTTTACCAAACTACTTGAACTTTTTGAAGCCATACCTGATATTTTACAAGTGAGTTATATTCTATTTACATAAGTATTTTCCTGAACAATATATAGGGGAAGAATGTTTTCATTTTCAGGACCTGTTTTCCTGGGAAGTAGGGAGTTATGAAAGAGGATAAAAATCCAAAATACTCTAATCAGAGATGCTGTGTTGTTGGCTCGTTGGTATTCTTAGGTAATTGTTTTTCCTTCAATAAATAAATTTTTCTTCAAACTTGTTTTAGAGTATTTCTTGAAAAAAGGATTAGATAGTTTGATTTCTTAAACTGAATATTCTTTCGTTAGCTCCATACTTTTTCAGTCCCTTAAATGTTGGGGATGGGGATGACTACATGAGATCATCAAATGCTAAGCCAGTAAGTTTTTGCTAAGTTAAACCAGATTTCTCTTGTTGACTTTTATTATTTTTGACTCCTAAAAATATTAAATTTTTAGTTACTAATTATATACACTTTCATGCCATTTAATTCCATGAACCATCTTAGCTTGTTCATGCTCCCTTTCCTCTTCGCTGTGTATTTTCCAAGGTATTAGAATGTGGAGAAGAAAAAATCCTTACTTTGACAGAGGTAGAACGGTTCAAAGCTCTAGCTGCCCAGTTTGTTAAACTCCTCCGGACCCAAAAGGATAACTGCCTTATGATGACAGATCTACTTCCAGAATATGCTAAAACTTTTGGTTACACATTTCGCCTCCAAGACTATGATGTCAGTTCAATTCCGGCTTTAACACAGAAACTCTGCCATGTGGTAAAGGTAAACAGATTTTTTTGTTTCTTCATGGAATAAAACTTGTGGTGGCATAATTCTTATTGGGGTATTGACGTGTGTTTTAGTGTTTCTGTATTTACCCTTTGTCCTACTTACTATTGCTTTACAGCTTGCTCTGTGTGTCATTATAATATCTTATCATTTAATAGGATATGACTTTGGTTTGGCAATTTAAGTTTTTGGTCTTGATTTTGTGAGTTCATTGACTACCTTGCCAAAGTAATACTTTTTTGAACTTTTTTGAACTGTTGAGGTCACTTTCTTATGTTAGGGTGAATCAGTCTTAGCATTGCTGACCTGTATAGTTGGAGCCTTTCAAACAGATCTTTGTCTCCAAAGTTTTGGAAAGACTGTATCACATATCTCTTCACTCCTCCATATTCTGACTCACTTTAAAAGTAGGTTTAGGGGCAAGCTGGGGCTCAGAATTGCCTGTTATTGGTAGAGGTTTATTAGAGAGGGTATCTTCCTCTTCGCCCTCGTCCTGGACTGAACTCACCCTCCCATTCTAGACCAAGCAGCTGGACCATTTTCAGGCCTCCTCCGCAGGACCTGAGAAGCAATCTTCTTATGTACTGGTCATTCAGAGGAGAAAGGACCTTCACAGAAGACAGCAGGAGTGGCCAGAGAGTTGAAGAATATTAGGGGAGTGTGACAGCCCAGAAGCCAAAGAAGACAAAGGGTCAGCAGCAGCATGTGCCACTGAAAGGGTAAATGAGATAAGGACGAACTTGACCTTTAGATTTAGCTAAGTGGAGCTAATTGGTATTGCTTGCAAGAGCAGTGTCACAGTTAATGTATTATGGGGAAGCCCTATCGGAGTGGGTTGAGGAATGAGGAGGAGATGAGAAAATGATGACAGGTAACACAGCATTTTCAGTTTGTTTGCTTGTGAAGAAAAAGAGGGATGGCAGCAGCTAGAGACTCGAATTGAGTGGGCAAGTGAGTTTTTTAGTTTTGTTTTTGTTTTTGTTTTCTTAGTTGGAAAGACTTGAGCTTGTTTGAGAGCCACTGGGAAGGATCCAGTTGTGCAAGAGAAGAGTGCACAGAGGTGAGAAAGGATAGTAGGGTGAGGGTCTCGAGGAGGCAGGGAACATGTTTGTCATCAGGAAAAGGAGGGAGTCACCTTCCAAGAATTTTTCTGTCAAGTAGGAATTTAGGTTAACTGCTTAGAGGAAGAAAGAGATAAATTCAAGATTGAAGAGAGTAGAGAAGATCTGAAACTGTCCTTGTGGTAAGTGGGAGCGTGAGCTGCTCAGAAAATACAGTAGGCATGCCAGGGAGTATGGAGAGCACACTTGAACTTGGTGTTCATGGGTTGACTCTTTTAAGGCACAGGCTCAGCGAGAGCATAGAGTTGGGTTCCGGGCAGGATTTTGCCACCTGGGTGAAACAAAAAGGACAAAGGAGTTTAGAGTATTGACAAGAATGTTAATGAATTAATGGCCTATAGATGCCAGGATGGATAAAAGAGGAAAGTGAAGAAAGAAGAGTATTTGTGAATTGGGAGAAAATAGGAGTCGATGCTGGTGAAGTTGAAGAAAGGTCATAGTGAGAAGAGTGGAGTAGTTCAATCTCTTGGTCTCTAGTGTCTCCCCCTCTCACCGCCCCTCATAATCCCTACCCACTCCACCCCATCCAGGCTTCCTTTAGATTGCAAGATGCATGGGAAGTTTGAATGCTATTATGAAGTGTGGGTAATGACAAGATCTAAAGTGCAACCCTGGGGCTAGGTATCTGGAGCAAAACTGAATAGAAGAGGGAAACGGATGTGGCTCAAGCGATTGGGCTCCCGTCTACCATATAGGAGGTCCACGGTTCAATTCCCAGGTCCTCCTGGTGAAAGGCAAGCTGGCCTGAGCAGAGAGCTGGCCCACCACGTGGCGTGCTGACACATGCAGGAGTGCTGGCCTGGGCGGAGAGCTGGCGCAGCAAGATGACGCAACAAAAAGAGACACAGAGGAGAGACAACAAGAGACGCAGCAGACCAGGGAGCTGAGGTGGCACGAGAGATTGAGCACCTCTCCCACTCTGGAAGGTCCCAGGATCAGTTCCCGGTGCTGCCTAAGGAGAAGACAAGCAGACACAGAAGAACAACCAGAGAGCAGACAGCTAGCGCAAAATAATGGGGCTGTGGGGGGAGAGAGACATAAAATCTTAAAAAAAAAAAGAATAGAAGAGGATGTTCTTGAAGATGAGGAAGCTGAGGAACTGGAAGGCCATGGTGTCAGACAGGTCCCCTGGATGTTCAGGCTCCCAGGTCAATGAAAGTGATGGGCTTGGAGGATTAGGAAGACTGTAAGCCATGGCCAAAGACTTTGATGAATAAAGGCAAATGATTGGGAAGTGTGGGTACTAGCCACAAAGATGGGAAGAGATGAGAGAGGCTCCAAAGTGCAGCCCTGAGGGCCTACTGGAATTCCCTGGGATCCTCTAGGATATACTAATGCCTGGACATCCCCTGCTTCCAGGGTTCTTACATAAATATTAGTCTGAGTGTGCTGGGAGCATTGGCAATGTTTTGAAAGCCCCCTAGGTGATTTTAATGCAAAGCCAGGCTTGAGAATTAAGAGATGTAGCTAAGTAGCATCAAAGATGCAGGTTTTTGTGTTTTCTCCTTAAAATGCCAGAGTTGTAGTAATGATCTGCGTGTCTAAGGTGAGGCTTTGTACTCCCCTGGACTTGAATGTGCTGGTTGATTAAACCCCGCTTCTGAATCTCCCCAAATGCAGGCTGAATTTGGGGTAGGGGGTGGGGGGAGGGAGAGAAGTGTGGGTCAAATGAGTCTACCTCCACAACCTCTACCCAAGTCCTGCATTGGCTCTGATAAAGACACACCAAAATTAGGATGGCTCCTCAAGTGCCACCCACTTCTCTCTGCCTCCAGGAATCCAAAGCCCCAAATATTACAAGTTAGTGGTTGCCTAACCCTTGCTGTTGGCCTTGAGACCTCTGGTTCTTTGGTTGAAAAAGTAGATAAAGGGAGAAAGAAACTGTAATAGTAAACCTTTGACTTACCGGTATCACTGCCTAAACACTGTGTATAGTGATGTACTGCCTGTTTTAGTTCCAGTAAAGGCTCAATTCCCAGATTTCCCCCATCCCCACCCCCACCTCCAGGATTTCTCTTCTGGCCTCAGTCATCAAATGCTTATTTCTTCACATGTTTGGTTCCCAGATGATAACTTTTGTCTTTTTTGCAGGGTTTCCCTCCCAAAGCATTTAATCACCTAAACCCTTTATCTCCTTGAGAATCTGAAACAATTGAAGAGTAATCAGAGATCAAAATACCAGTGTTTTGGCTAGTAATGGTGGACTAGAAAAATTCAATTTACCTTGTAGTCAGAGTGACATTCTACCACCCAGCCCCCTGTCTAGACCTTGGGGCACACACATGGGGAACATCGGGTGTGCAGAGTAGCACACGGAGAGTGTTGGCCTGCAGTGTGCCCTCCCTTGACAAAGCAACCCTTAACTCGTGAACGTGGGTCAGTGGATGTCAGCTCTCCAGTCTATCTCCATTCCACAGTGGAGAGTGCACAGAATGAATGAAGAAATAAAGGCAATGACAGCAGATTTTCCTCTTATTTCTGCCCAATAGAGGGGGAAGTGTTGATGGAAGTTTCTAGTTTATAGACCAGCAGAGAAAGAGCATGATTTCTACATGAGCCTTATCTGAAGTATAGGTCTGGTGTCCCTGAAAAGCTAAAGGCACACCCCTTCACTTTACTTCTGTTTAAGAGAAATAATTGTTACATTTTCCTTTATTGGTCTCATTAACCAAAATGAAGGTAGCTGAACTGAGTATGATGACCCAGTTTGCCTCTCTTGAGTTTTGGTTGTTTTTTGTTTTTGTTTGTTTCTCTTGAGTTTTTTATTTGTTTTGTTTTGTTTTGTTTTTTTCTCTCTTGAGTTTTTAAGTTTGGATTTTTGTTTTCTCCAGGTTGCTGATATGGAAACTGGCAAACAGATTCAGCTAATCAACCGGAAGTCTTTACGATCTCTCACTGCCCAGTTGCTGGTCTTGCTGATGTCTTGGGAAGAAGCCACCTTTCTTTCTGTTGATGAGCTCAAGAGAAATTACGAAGCTACCCACAGTACTTCTCTCAACCCCTGTGAATATGGATTCATGACCTTGACCGAACTTCTGAAGAGTCTGCCTTACTTAGTTGAGGTAAAAGTGCTAATCATTCTCTAGAACCATTGTCATGAAAATCACTGAATTGGGTATTTCTAGAATTAGTGTGTAGAGCTGGAAGAGATGCTAGAGATCATGGATTCATTTGGCCATTTAATAGATGAACAAACCTAGGCATAGGGAGATGAAGGAACCCTGCCAAAGAGATGAGTGGCAAAGCCAGGGCTAAAGCTCTGGTCTCCTAATTCTTGGGCTGGGATATCTTTGCCCTGTACCAGGTTAGATTTTGCTACTATTATTTCTTTCTGAATTAGATAGGTTATGTGTTGGCTTAACATGATTTATCAAAGAGATAAGGGCCAGAAGGAAAGCTTGGCTGCCTAGTCATCCATGGAACATCTTAAGAATGACACTCAAGAATTATAAGAGAATACTACATGCAGTTCTTGGACAACTATAGAAACTTAGAGAAAATATATGATTTCCTTGAAAAAAAAAAATGAATTAGCAAAATTGACACAAGAAGTTAAAAATTTGAGGGAAGCGGATGTGGCTCAAGCAATTGAGCTCCCGCCTACCACATGGGAGGTCCCTGGTTTGATTCCCAGTGCCTCCTAAAGAAGACAGCGAGCTGGCACGATGGGCAGGTGTGCAAGCTGACACAACAAGATGATGCAACAAGAGACACAAGAAGAAAAACATAGTGAGAGACACAACAAAGCAGGGAGCAGAGGTTCCTGGTGCCTCCTAAAGAAGATAACGAGCTGACACAACGGGCAGGTGCGGCAAGCTGACATGACAAGATGACGCAACAAGAGATGCTTGGAGGGAAAACATAATGAGAGATATAACAAAGCAGGGAGTGGAGGTGGCTCAAGCGATTAGGCACCTCCCTCCCACATCAGAGGTCCCAGGTTTGGCTCCCAGTGCCTTCTAAAGGAACAAGAGGAGCAGACACAGCAAGTGTAAAACATTGAGGGGACGGGGAGAAATAAAAAAATAAATCTTTGAAAAAAAAATTTTGAGTAGCCCAATTACCATAAAAGAGACTGTAAAGATAATGGATACCATTGAAAAAGGCACCAGGACTGGATGGGTTTACAATTGAATTTTTTTTTTTTTTTTTTTTTTTTTAAACAATTGCATTTTAACTAACTCTCAAAGAACAGATAACTCCAACAACAACAAAAACAACAAAAACCCAAGACATTTTAGGCCATTAAAAAAGATGGAAAGCTCATCATTTTATGAAGCCCAAATAATTTTAATACCAAAATCCTAATAGAGATAGTCCCCCCAAGAGAAAATGATTTTAAATAAGATAATAGCAAATAAAATTTAGCAATTTAAGATAAGAATGATATGTCATTACTAGATAATAACTATTACTGGATTATTAATTGAAAGATGTCAAATCCAAAATTTTCTAAACTACATTAATTATCTTTTATATTAATACTAGTTCTGGTCAAGCTTAGTGGATGTTGCATGACAAAAGGCTTTTCCTGGCCAGCTAAGGTTGGGAAATATCCCTTCTCTTGAGATTCCCAGTTCATATTAAAGCGCCTCTGACAAGGTTTATGGTAAAAAAATCAGCTTCATTTACTTGAGGACATAAGACTCCGTTGTGGTTTTAAGAAATACTAATGCCATTGTCCTGCATCTCAGTATTCCTAGGAAAACCAGGTTGGGAGATGAGATGTAATAGCCTCAGCCTCCACTCTCAGTGCAGCTCTCTCCACCTCCCCTTCACTGCCGCCTCTATCCTGGCTGCCTGGGCTGACCAGTTTCCTTCCAGATTGACACTGTTTCTTCACCTATCTGCAGCCTTAGACTTGCAGGTAGAACTAAAGCTTGCTCAAGACTCTATAGCCCTCTCCTGGAGGAGGTCCTTGAATGCCTTATCCCTGGGTTATTGCCCATTTCAGTTGACTTTAGCCCTTTCCCTCTCAGCTGGAGGCCCTCACTCCTGAGGGGAGCAGGAGTGGGCAGTCACAAATTTTCTAATGCTGCCTTTTCTTTTGGACCAGGTGTTTACTAACGACAAGACAGAGGAATGTGTGAAGCTCACAAGCCTGTATTTGTTTGCAAAGAATGTGCGGTCTTTACTTCATACTTACCACTACCAGCAGATTTTCCTTCACGAATTTTCCATGGCCTATACCAAGTATGTTGGAGAAATACTGCAACCCAAGTCGTATGGCTACAATAGTGTAGAGGAGCTCTTGGGAGCAATCCCACAGGTGGGTCTTTTCTCAGCTTCCTGGGGAGTGTCTTGCAGTCACAGGCTGACTCTGCTGCCAGAATTATAAAATGGCAGGCATTTTGAAGTGATCTTTCCAACACAATTGCTGGCATAAAATAAATGACTTTAGCTTTTCTCATTTGTTCTGTAACCCTGTGTTGACTTCCTGTTTGCCAGATGAGTAAGTCATAGAGCCTGCTCTCAGGTAATGGGAGAACAGGATACAGAAAGTGACCACAGTCAGTGATAGAGATGGGCGCCTCAAGGAACATGGCAGGGCTGCCTTCCCAGGGACGGAGTCTCAACGGATGTGTAGAGGTCAGCCATGTGATGAAGAGGGGATAGGCTGAAGGGAGAGCTTGAGCAAATGGAGAGCAGTGAGAAGGAGCATGGGAGTTACAAACCACAGTGGAGCCTAACAGTGAAGTAAGAGCTGCATCGTGGCGAGCTTTGTGCCTCTGCATTGGAGAGAGCAGGGGCTCCTCCGGTTTGCTTCTGCAAGGACCACAGAGACTGTCCATGGGGAGAGAAATGGGAGGGGAGGAGGGAAAGTGCTTAGGATCCTGGTCCAGGTGAGTGTGATGAAGGGATTGAGCCAGAGTGAGTCTAGCAGTGACAGAAAGTAGAAGGGGCACATGTTAGGAAGTCTGGGGTGCTGAGACCAGTGGGACGCGGTGATAGATGCATGTGTGGGCCCCAGGCACCCAGCCCTGCTGCTGTTCTCCCGTGGCCAGGAAGGAGACGAGCAGCACCATTAGGTAGAGGAGTTTTGCTTGGGGCGATGATGATGAGCTTTGATTAAGAGGTCTAGGGGATATCTAATAATTATTTCAGGGTGTGTTTAGTTTTGCAGAAAAAAATTGGGAAAAGCTTTCGTGTGAGAACTATCCCAAAACTAGTGTTTGGGAGAGAGTCGTTTTAAGAGTCATAATGAGTATTTGTGATGCTAAGTCCTACGGCTTTAGACTGCACAGCTTTTACTAAGGGACATGTTTCTGTCAGGTTCTGTTGCTTTAAAAGCGGAACAAGGAGTATAGAAAAAATTTTTTTGGAATTAGCTTCTAAATCCTGGTGCGTTGCAGGCAGGCGCAATAGTCTTCCGGAATTTTAAGGATTATTTTCCCTCCTTTTCTGTTGCTTAACCAGCAGTATGTCTTGTGTGCAGGTGGTCTGGATAAAAGGACATGGTCATAAGAGAATTGTAGTGTTAAAAAATGACATGAAAAGTAAGTAAGCACCCACCCCCTCCCCTCTTAAGAAAGCAAGGCTCGCTCACAGCTTTTCTTTCTGACGGTAAGTGCTCTTTCTTCTCCAGGTCGTTTGAGTTCACTCGGTCTTGCCAATCATGGAAACCAACCCTCAGATAGTGAGCGCATTCTGGAGGTGCCTGAACCTCACACAGCCTCAGAACTCAAGCTGGGAATGGGTAGCGATGGTAAGAGTGGAAGATTAAATAAATCAAAGCTTGTGAAATTCTGGAAGAAATGGCTCAGAGCAGAGGGAAGGAGAGGGAGAATAAGGACTTTTTGTTTCAAAGCAGTTTTGGTGTTTGCTTAACAGAGGAAAAACTAGCCTGCATTTGATAGTATTTCATAGTTGACTGGTTAAGGTCCTAAAGAGATGTTGGCACCCCAATATTGACAATACATCAGCCCAGTTAAAGACATTCCTGGGAGCAACTTGATATTAACACATTACTGTTACTGAGAAGAACATTGAATCATACAGATCTTATGTAGAACGATCTCTGTAATACATACAAATCAACTCTCTTGAATTTTATAGCAATTTTAACTTTATCAAAGGACTTTTGAACCCACCAAGATTTTTATCTTCATACAACTCCACAAGTTAGAAGGATGCTACACTCCCTACTGATGTGTGGTCTGACATATACCTCAGTTACCTATTACAAAGCACCTGGATGGAAATCATCCCATTAAGCTCTCACCACAGCAGTAATCTCCATCCTACCAATGAGGAACTGAAATTCAGGGATGTTAAATAGCTCACCTAGGAGCTAAGACACCACAGAGCCAGGACCCCAGTCTCTAAATGTGAACTTTTGCTTGTTTACCACTTCACGCCCCTTCTCACTTTTCCTTTCCCTGCTTTGGAAGCTGACTGTGGAACCTTTTTCTTGGTCAGGGCCTGGTGAGGAACAGGTAGTCCCTAAGAACACAAATTAGAAGATAACTGGCTTGTGTCATTTCCTCCACCAAACAGTTATCCAGACCTTTCTGTTAGTAAATTTTTTGTTTTTGTTTTTTACCTCAAGTATTTCCTGACCTTTTTAATCTTTAAGGCTCAGAAAGAAAACCCCAGGCACGGACGCCATGCTTCCACTTGTGGGAGACCGCCGTCCTGAATGGAGTCATGGCCTGCCTTCTTTGTCCAGGTCCCAGTCAAACGGAGCAAGAGCTTCTTCGCCTGACCAGCAGCTCCCCTGTCGACCTCTTGTGTGAGCCCGTCCCCTCGTGCTTGCCGTCCCCTCAGCTGAGACCAGATCCTGTCATCCTCCAATCTACTGATCTCATTCGGTTTGAGGAACACCCTCAAGAGCCTTCTGGTAGGGTACATTGTGGTTGTGGGATTTTTCTTTGTGGGGTTAAAAAATTAAAAACCATAATGCCAATATATTAAATGGGTGGGGGAAACTATACCTTTCAGGCATAAAAAGTCCTGCGCTTTCTATTCAGGACCTGTCATGGTTCTTGCAGAATTAGATTAGCAGCCATGGTGGCTCTCTCTCACCATGCTCGGGGCTGACACACACATTCACGTTTAGTTCTTGGCATACTCTGAAGTGGTAGCACTCTAGTTCTACAGGTTAGGAGACTGAGGCGAGCTTGTGGCGTAACCAGACATGAGTCTGGCACCTATAACCAAGCTTGAACTTTGTACCCACAGCCTCTTGTTTTTCTGCCATGTCACCTGACCTCCTGAGAGGATGGCCCACCTGCCCTGCAGGTGTTGTAATCTGGTTCCTCTCCACTCTGTTTTTACCGGTTTCCAGAGTGTTGCTAGGGAGAGCCTAATGATTACAGGATTGATTTTCACAGTCCTTAAGTAGTGTTTGGCATTGTTGGCAAGTGAGAGAACTAAGGCTGTTTATTTGGAAAAATAAGAGATGGGGGAACATAGTGAGAGAGCCAGCATTTCCTTTTGCATTTAATATACATGAGTTCAACCACATGTATGTGACGAGAGAGAGAGCCAATTTGAATGGTGTGGACATTTCTGTCTGCTGTTCTCAGTGAGGGTCAGCCTGAGAAGGACGCTAAGCTCTGCCATCTCATTTGCTGTCAGTCTCACCTAGATGCCTGGTGTGGCGAGAGTCCCTGACCATACACAGTGGGAGTCCTAGGTTTCAAGAGGCATGTTTTTCAAACATCATGGCTCTCTATGCAGCAGGCCACTTACTTTGTGGCTCAGCCAAAGGAATATGATGTGTAAACACTACAGGAACGCTGTGTTTGTCTTCCTGTATTTCCAAGGGTAATATGGACCATATGCAGTTTTCACCTTCCTTCCTTCCGGGCATCACCTCTGGAAGAGTACAGTTCCTCTGTAAATGGAGTGGGTCGGGAGCTCCCTGACACTGAGGGCCCTTTGGATTTGGAAAGTCATTTTAAGTCAGGTGTGGCTTATGGGTCTTTAACTCCTGGCAGAGAACATGAATGGGCAAAGAATCCAAAGTGGTGAAACATTTTTTTTAACCCATTGTCCATTGATATATAGCCAAAAAACGAAGTTTTCTAAAACTTTGTAATGAGGTACCATTACAAGTCACTAACCAAACAGTTAATATAACTGTGGTATAGGTGTGACATTTGGGGAATTTTTTTTTTCCTGGAGAAAATACAGAAGAGAAACTGAAAAGTATACTTCTTATGGGTCCTGGGGCTGAATTCATTTGCTTTTCTGTGTTTACAGAAATTATGATTTTAAATCAAGAAGATAACATTGAAATTCCAGTACCAATAAAGAATGGAGAAGTGGCCTCTGATTCCAGGTCATCTTGTATCTCAGCAGCTGTCCCACTGCCTCCATGCTCCTCTTCAGAAACCCCAGAGCCGCTGCTCAGCAAAGACCCTGCGGAAAGCCCAGCCAAAAAGCAACCCAAAAATAGAGTCAAATTGGCAGCCAACTTTTCCTTTGCACCTATAACCAAGCTTTAGCTCTCATTTTGACCATAGAATTAGGATGGAAAACACTGTCTGAGTCTGCACACAAAAGTGGGTTCAAAAAACACATCCTTTTCTGTTTTAATGAAAACTCCCCTAGAAGCCACTTATTTCATCATTAGGTATAGCCCATGATGCTTTTGTTTCTTTTACATTGAAGCACAGCTTTGATCTGACAAATTATTATTCAATTATTTGATAAAACTTCTGGCATTTGTTAAATAATCCTTAACATGTTTTACCAAATTTTTCTTAATTATGAAATATAATGGTGTTCCATAAAAAGAAAGCAGTAAGAATTCAGCTAGAAAGAAGTGGCTTTACTTCCATTGAGCCACATCTCTGATATAATCCTACATGAAGCATGAATGGTCTATAAGCCTTTGCTTACTGATGATTTCAGACAGTATTAATCAAATGCATGATGTGTCTTTGAAACAAAGCCTGTTCCGTGACCCTGCGTGTTTACACACTGAAGGAGAAGGGTAGGCGAGGAGTTGGGAATGTATTTTCAGGTCAGAATATGCAGATTCCTGGGTTCCATGTGACTTGTAAGTGTGCCTTGTTTTTTATTTAACTATGTCTGTAGTTGACAAATGTGGCTTCATGACAGATTTTTTAAAAATGTTTCCATTTTGGGGTTCCATTTAGGAGCTTTCTAGAAAGTTGAGGATGTTTTATGCTTCCCTTTTATTTTCCAGTTTAATATGGATTGGGTTAAGGAACAGGAGATGGTCTTGGTGTCATGAATTTAAAGTCAGCATTTGAATTACAACACACATTATTGTGTGTCGAGAGGCAATACGGGGAAGTCTGATTTTCTAAAATATGCATCAAGTGCATAAATTACAAATCAGAGCTGAGTGGTGAGGTGCTTTAACAGGAGTGGTATCAATACTATTTCCACTAGGAAGAGACAGAAATTCTATCTATACATATGAAGGCCAAGGTTGATCAACTTAACCTTGTTTTTGTAATTTTAAAGCTGGTTTTGGTAGCTGGGAAGCTTTCCTTGTGAGTATATGTGTGTTCGAGTATCTGTTAGCTCAGTGTCTTTTTAATAATGTCTATTTTACTCTGTTACTTCTCGCTGTTGGAAGCATGTTTGGTTTTTTTGGGATGTCTAACATTGGCCTTTGGGAGAAGCCACCCTTTGAGGAGCACTGCACTGTGGACTGACCTTGCTCTCGAGTGGCTGAGGTGTCCGGTTTCGGTGACCTCTTACCCCTCCTGGAGAAACCCAGCATTTACAATGGATTGTATTTGTTGGGCAAAAAGGCGGATTCATTCATAGAGCAGAAAGAACTTTTTGTACAAGGTCTTCCACTATTTAGATGGTTTCTTTGGGGGAAATGTTTATATTTTGTAATTTCTAGAAAGCCAGAAAATGGGCTCTGATTTCATAGCCAGCATTTTGATAAAATGCCACAAAATAAGGGCTATAGAGAGATTTTTTACAAGTTAGATTTTTGTTCCCCAAATCTTTTAAATGAAGCCAGTGATTCCAAGTTCTTAACATCTGGCCCCAATCAAGATGGAAAAACACTGGAAAAACCTAAGTATTATGGCACTCTACGAATCCTTCTGAAGACATTTCTTCTACAGACATTTCTTCTACAGACATAGTGTTACAAGAAATAAAATGCACATGTGCAATTTTTTTTAAGAAGCTTTTAAACAATGTAGTAAAGTTGGTGTTGAGAACATCAGTTGCCTTATTCAGAGATTTCATAAGGCTCAGTTTGCACGCCTGGACTTTAATTTTGCTAGCATGTAAGAATTGTGGGCTTAAAAAATATAAGAGGTACCATTACAAGTCACGAGGAACAGTCTCAAAGAGCAAGTTCTTTGGGCTGCAGGGAAGGAAGAAACTATAGTTCTGCACTGTTGTGTGGTTGTTGTGGTCGTACCATTCGCTGGAGTCGCCAGTTAGTCGGGGACGCATGTGTGACTCTAACAAGCACTGTTTGAAAATATGGGAATACAGCAGAAGCACGTTGTGTTCATGATATATTTCACAATGGCCAGTGTAATTACTATCTATTTTTTTATCCAGAGGCTTAATTAAATGATGTGACGAAATGATGTATGAGAATTAAGACAATGAAATTCTTTATTTCTGGGTGGAAAGATGTACCAGATTAGATTTGTCTGTTTAAAAAAAGACAAACATTATCACCAAAACCCCCATTTCTCATCTTGCACTGTTTGTTTTGGATTGGGCTTGGGGGAAGAGATGTTTTTCTTAACTGTCAACTTTGTTTGAACACTTTTTTTTGTGACTCAATTGCTGTTTTGTGTGTTGGGACCAAACAGTTGTCAATAAACTTTACAAGCAAGCATCTAATATGTGTTTTCCAAATGAGTGGTTTTGTTTGTTTGCAGGGAGGGATTGTAAACCGGTCCGATTCTGTCTCATTTTTCATTTGAGTGCCCCCACCTTCTCACTCCTGGAAATATTCCTGTGAAGGCAAAAGAGGAAAGCAAATTGGTCGGACTGTTTTAAGGCTCTTTTAAATTAGCATCCACCGTGGGCTGGTGACCGGATCTACTGGACCTTCTGCTCAAAACCTGCTGAGTTTTCCAGCCTTAGTTCAGGATATAATCATGTGTGGGGAAACACAATAACCACACAAAAAAACCTCCAGTTATAAAACTGGGGTAATTTCTAGGATTTTTCTTCCTTTGAAAGAAATCCGTTTTGCCCACTGCCTTGTTTTGATCACCACTAAGCAAGCTTTTTGATAAGTCAGTTTGGACAAGACTTCATTCACAGATTCAATTGTGAAATCCTTCCCCTGAGACCACCCTTATCCCCCAACATCCCCTTGTAAGAATCTGAAAGGACCTAGAAGAGACTTGGGTGTTGGGGTAAATTGTTTCTTGATGAAGTGCAAATTTTTTTTTAAGTTCCAAGTTAAAAAGCTCTTTAAAACCTTTAGCAAGCCTTTCAAATCATCTTTCATGGTATCAAGTTTTTGCAGAAAACTTAGAGTGGGGCAAGGGGAGTTTGTAGACCTAGACTGGGGTTTGAAACGTGGCACAGCATTTGTCTTGTATTTTATAATTCCAATCTTCCATCGTGTGGAAATGATAGAAGAGGAATATGTAACTTGCCCAAGATCTGATCTTCTAGCTAGACCCTCACTCCAGAAGCCCTCCCAGCCCTACCTGCAGTTAACCCTCTGCTCCCTCTACCACGAGGAGCACCATGCTCCCGTGATTTATCTTCTCTGGTCAAAGAATGAGTCATGTCTCAAAAGCCTTCCTGCTCTCTCCCCCTCCCAGATGAAGACCCATGGTAGCCTTCATTTAGGCTGCAATTGGGAGGGGCTGCTTATTGGCTCGGGAGGGAGAGAAAAGGGGAAGTAGTAACCACGCTCACTGCCCCATAAACCCAGGGGTGAGTGCAGCCCCACCATCCCTTCACTTGACCTTTACTTCCAGTCTTCTGCATTGCTTTAGTTGTGGTTGTTAGAATAAAGGGGCCATTTGCCAGCTGCTTATGTGGTGATTACAGCCTCAGCTTTGTTGTAACTCCATTCTTGGGGTGAGACGCAGAGAAGAGTGATCTAGTTTGCCTGTTTGAATTAATCCTCTCAGAGTAGAGCGTAGAATCTCTTTCCCAGGAGAGTTTTCATCTCCCTGGGAGGTAGGCCCGCAGCCCTCGGGAATCGCTTAGGATGGAATGTGAGGAAACCTGGCTGCCTCTGGAACAAAGTCAGCAGATGAAAGAACCTCCAGGAAAGAGAATCCCTCATTTCCCAGGTGCATGGGACTTTGGAACTTAGATCCCAAGCCAGAGGATTGGGGGCCAGAACTTTTTCCAGGACTCAGGAAGATGAAGAGAAGAATTCACATGTTCTTGGAAGGAAGGATTCGGAAACAGGGAGTTTAGAGCACCAGAGGAGGAAAAGAGAAAGACCTGCAGGTCACTGTGGTGACTCTTTGGGTAAATACGGCTCACTGACCGCTGCTTGGCTGCTTATGCCGCAACGGAGATCCAGCCAGGAGCCTTCGTGATGGGGAGGATGGGGTGGGAGTGGGCAGGAAAATCTCAGACCTGCTGGGAAGCCATTTCTTCTGACTGCCTCAGGCATCTCAGGGCAAGGCCTCTTTTTCCACCTCCAGCAGAAAGCCTTCCCAGATGCAGGGGCTGGGGGAGGACCCCCTACTTCCACCTCCCACCCTCCTCCCTTTGCAGTTTCCCAGGCCCCTCAAATCCACCCCAGGGCCGCACAGTCCTGCCCTCAGGGAGTTAGCAGCCCCCAAGTCTGGCATGTCTGGGCAGGACTTGCAACCAGGAAAAAAATTGGGGGAAAAAAAATCCCCACGCTCAAGTAGAATCCCTCTTTCACCTCCGGGCTTGAGGAGGCTGGTGAGTTTTAACACATGGGCCCTGAGGTCCCTCCTGGGCCCTCCCCCATGTCACACTACACTCCCCTCCTCTGGTCTGTGGCCTTCTGGCTTCTTGGCCATGTTCCGCTCCCTTCTGTACATGTTGCCCCTGGGCCTGGAAGGCAAGGCAGTGGCTAGGGACACAGGCTCTGCAGTCCGAGGATAGGGTGTGCCCCTGCTTCCCCACAGACTGAAACTTGGAGCCTGGTTACTTAGCTTTGTAGGGCCTCCTTCCCCGTCTATAAATGGGGGTAACAAGAGTACCTTCTTCACAGGATTCTTTTATGTTTTAATTGAGCTACTGCAAGTGAAGCCCTTAGGGGAGAACCTGGTCCTGGAGCCAATAAATGGCAGTTGTCATTATTTGCCCATATCTTTATCTGGTTATCCCCCCACCCCCACCCCCATTACTCAGGCCTTTGCTCAAACAGTATTTTCTCAGGGAAACTTTCTCCGACCACCTCCTCTTCTAGCCCTAGATTAGGTAAATTCCCCCATTTTTCACAGTCCCTTATAAAAAAAAAAATCATAGCTTACCATTGAATACGTATTTGTGTGATTATTTGTCTCCCTCAACTTGGCAGAAAGGATTGTTAGAGTGGAGACTGATTTTTGCTCACCAGTGTATCCTCACCACCTTGTGCCTGGCTCAAAGCGTATTAGTTTTCTATTGCTGCAGATCAAATTATCACAACTTTAGTGACTTAAAATAACCTGCAGTTGTTATCTCATAGTTTCTGCGGGTCAGACGTCCAGGCCCAGCTCCGATGCTTCAGGATCTCACAAGGCTGCTAGGGTCCTTAAAGGCCACCTAGTCCAACCCCACCCTCCACCGAAGGGGAAACTGAGGCTGAGACAGGTTAAGTCACTGCCCAAGTCTCTCGGTGGTGCAGCTGGGCTGGAGCCGTGTCTACCCAGTCTCCACGTCCAGTTTTCATCCAGCCCTGACTGGGTGCAGGGCGCTGAGCCAGGTGTGGGGGTCCCACATGAGGAAGACGTGAGCCCCAGCCATACTGTTCTGCCCCTCTGCCAGCAGCAGGACTCTGGGGCTCTCAGCAGCTGTGGAGAGCACAACTCGCCCAGGAAGAAGCCGCTGAGATGGTGGGTCTCAAATTGGAGAGGGCATCAGAATAACCAGGGGAATGAGTTTAAAATGCAGGCTCCGGTCTGCAAAACTACAGGTGCAATTTGAGGCTTTTATGGGCCCCAGAAAAATCATGTCCTTAGAACTAATCCATTCCTGTGGGTGTGAACCTATTGTAGATGGGAACTTTTGCTTAGGTTACTTCAATTAAGATGTGACCCAGAGTGGGTCTTAATCCTCTTACTGGAGTCCTGTATGGAGAGAGAGATAGAGAGAAATCCACAGAAGCTAAGAGAGAAAGCCCCGGAAGCCAGAATTTGAAAGCAAAGAAACCCCGAAGAGAGGGGAGAGCCCAGCAGATGCCGCCATGTGCCTTGCCATGTGACAGAGGAGTCCAGGATCACCAGCAGCCCGTCTTCGGGGAGAAAGCATCACCTGATGAGCCTTGGTTTGCACATTTTCACAGTCTCGGAACTGTAAGCTTATGAGCTAATAAATCCCCATTGTAAAAGCCAACGCTTTTGTGGTATATTGCATTCCAGCAGCCCAGCAGACTAAAACAGCAGATCTGGACTCTTCAAAACACGGCAGTGTCAGAAAGACAGGAAGGCCAAGGGCCCATTCCAGATTGAAAGAGGCTAAAGAAAGCCATGGTGACCGAATACAATTCTTATTCCTGGACTACATCCTGGATGGGAAGGGGGCAGGAGGAGATAGCCATAGAGGAAAACATTGGTAAAATCTGAATGTTAGTTGGTAGAATTGAATTAATGGAATTTGCTCACTGTTCTGTAATTATGAAAGAGAATGCCCTTGTTTTTTTTTTTTTTTTAGGCATGCTGCAGGATTTAGGGGTAAAAGGGCATGATGCCTGCACCCACGATCAAAATGTTCTGGGAAAAACATGTTTATATATATATATGAATAATAAAGCAGATGTGGCAAAATGTTAGCACTCAGTGAATCTGAGTGAAAGAATATACAGGTCTTTTTTGGACTATTTAAAATACAACTCTTCTGTAAGTTTGAAATTTTTAAAGTTATCTTACAGTGGTTTAACAGGCCCCTGGCCCTGCCCAGAGATTGGGACCCGCGCCTGGACAGTCGGAATCACGGCTGAAGCCCCGGAAGTGCTTCCTTCGGGCCTTCTTTCCCTTCCTACCCCTCGGAGGTAGTGGTTCATACTGGGTAAACAGTTGCTCTTGGGTGCACCGGGTGAGGGGAATTGTAGGGGAGCACTGTCTGTGGGAGACAGGCGATGTCCTTTGGACAGGGCCTGGGCTGGACATGGGGGAGCGGGGGTCACCGGCGCCGCATCAGGCTGGGGCAGCAGCCGGAGCTGTGAGCTTGCTGCCCTGGCTCAGGCAAGCCTCTGCTGGGAAACCCCGCTTCTCAGTCTCTAAAAGGCAGTGGTCACTGGCGGTGAACTGCCCAGCTTCCGTTCTCTCTTCTTCATGCGCAAATGGACCGACCCCTCCCTGGCTCCAGGGTGGGACTTCGGACCCCAGCTTGCCGTCCTCTGGCCGCAACAAGTGATTCGGGGATGGGCACGTGACCCCAGCCAGGCCGGGGTGACTCCACGCTTGGGAGTTGGTGGGGATGGTGGGATTGCCGCCATGGTAGGCCTGGGAGGACGTGAGCCTGGTGGTGGGCCAGCCCAGGAGACCCTGCCTGAGGGTGAGCCAGTAGGAGGGAGGCAGGGCCGAGAGGTAGAGAGACACCAGGTCCAGAGGACATCCTGTGAGCCCCTGGACCCAATGGCACCCAGGTCTTGGGAGAGCCCAGCCCTTCTTTATGTTTTGCCTGTTTGGCTTCAGTTTGATGGGTTATAACCAAAAGAATCCTAATGCAGAGAGCTACTGCCCTGCATCAGGGGTCGTGCTGAGAGGTCCGTGTCCTGAACCCTGCAGCCCAGGAGAGCCCTTGGCAAGACTGCCCGCCCCGCCATGCCCCATGCCACCCCACCCCTTTCCCCTTCTACTCCTCTCCCTGCCAGCGTCTCTTGGCTGAGATGCTTCCTCCTTGGGGGAAGCTTCCTGAGCCCTTTCAGTGCCCCTTCCATGCTCCCATAGCCTCTGTGCTACTGCTATCCCTGTGGGACTGAGGAGGGAAATCGTTCATTAAAACCAAAGTCTCCTATAGCTGCTTCTCCTGCGGGAGGAGGAGCAATGAGCTGCATATTTCTCATCAGGAGAGAAAGAAATCTTTGTAGTCTCCCTCCCTCTCTCAGAGCCCTGGGGGAGAGTGGGATGGAGGTGAGACCAGGAGGTGAGGCCTGGAGCTATTGAGTAGCCAGAGCTGAGGCTTCTCTGAAACTGAATTTAGGGGCAAAGCTGAAGTGAGAGCTCAAGTGTTCTAATAAAGCGGGAGGGAAATTTATAGTGAAGAGGACTGGGGAAGGGGAGAGCAATGTGTGGGTGAGTGGAGGTGTTGGAAATAAGAAATCTAACATTCAGCTTCCACTTGCCTGTGCCGCTTCGATGTAAACCCCCTCCACCTCCATCAACATTCTGTAAAGTTGGCCTTGTGCTCCAAGGTTGTGCCAGGTATTTTCAGTGGAGCGTGGAGCAAAGGGGTCCCAGTTCCCTGTCGGACTTGGTATGGAGTAGAGGAAGGGGACAGCTGCTGGCAGCGAATTGAGAAGGATGCAGAGAGTTGGCCAGGGGCCGGCAGTGAGGGTCAGATGTGACCGCGGGACTGTAAGAACTGGGGAAAGGTCAGAAATCTTGGGAAGCATGTGGGATGGGCGCCTCAGCTGTCATTGGGGTTATGACAACTTTGGTCACACGGCAGTGTCATGTCTGTTCACTTATCTGCTTACCATCAGCCTCATGAGGGCAGGGCCCCAGGTTTGTCTTACTCACCATTTCACTCCCAGCACCAGCCCCTGGGCCTCCAAGAACCTCGGCAGTTGAGTAGCCTTCGGCCTCGGACCCTTCTTCCTACTTTCTGATTTAGATGGTAATAATTGACTTTCCTAAGCACATCCTTCTACACTCTTCTCTTGTATCATCTCGTTTAATCCTCCTGTTGCACTCTCCATTTCACAGATCTGGACACCAAGGAGCAAAGAGGAAAAGAAAATTGCCCAGGCTCACGCAGTTGGGATTTTAACCCAGGCAGCCTGACTCCAAGCCGAAGTCCTCAATCACTTTTCTAGGTAGCCTTCTCTTTTGCTAATCCTGCTGATCAAGGGGTTTTGTTCAGACTTAACAAACAAGATCCCAGTCCCCTCTCTCCTCTTTGACATCTGGCTCCCTCACTAGAACAGAAGTTACGTGAGGGCAGCACCATGGACGGTCTTATTCTTTTCTCTCTCTCTGAATTCCCTAACCCTGCCAAATACTGCAATAACTAATGGAATTAACTAACAAATTAATGAATGGAAAAATGAACTGATATTTGTTCCTCAAGCCAGCTGCCCTGAGTGTTTTGCCCCAGCCCACGATGTCGGTTGGTTGGACTACCAGTGGAAGGTCTCTCATGCCCAGCTAGTGCACTGGGTACATGGAAATTGCTTCTTCTCAAGCTGCGGATGACTTGGGAGGTCAAGAATTGCAGCTCAGGGCTGTCCAGCCACTGGAAAGCTCACAGAGGTTCAGCTGCTGCTGCGTGGCTGTAAGTCACCTCTAATCAATAACAGCTCACCAGGGAAGCGTTCAGGAACATGAAAGAAGCCCCTAGCCCTGATTGACTACGTTCCACCACAGCCTGAGGTCCCTGTTTCCTGGCTCTTCCCCCCACCCCCAACCCCGTGCTCTCAGAGCACCTGTCATGGAGTTGGAAAACCTAGATTCATCCCGGCTCCATCATTTACATGCTGTGTGACCTTGAGCTGATCACTTCCCCTCTCTGAGCCTCAGTTTCTCCACCCGCCAAATAGGGGTGATAGCCCATACCCACCTCCAGTTGTACAGTGGGTACAGGTCATCAGTTGTAGGTAAATCTGGGCTTCTGGGCCAGCACTTTGCTGGCACTGCTCTCGTCAAGCACAGCCTATTTGGACACATTTCACAGTGTTCTTAAGGTCACTTGACCTCTGGGTAAAGTTTGACCCTGTGGAACATGCCCTCCTTGACACTTTCCTCTGCCCAGTCTTCCTTCTTTCTTTCTGGCTGCTCCTGCTCAGTGCCCTTTGTCTGTTCCCTTAATCGCTGGTGTGAGCAAAGGTGCAAAGCTGGAGGAAGGGAGGTGGGGAAGGCAGGCTGGGGCCCGTGAGGCTTTAGAGACCTGGCCACAGGGCCAAGACCTCACTGTGAGGACAGCAGGAAGGGACAGGAGAGTCTTAAACTGGGACTTGACACACTTGGTCAGATTTGAGCATTAGGAAGATCATTTTGGCTTCAGAGTGGGGCATGATAAATAGATGATGAGAAGAAGGGGAGGAGAGAATCTGAGAAGTCCCTGGCAGAGGAAATAAAAGGTGAAGGTCTAGGAGCAACAGAAAACATGGCAAAAATCAAAGACCCCAAAGAAGTCTTCGGTATCCCCAGCATAACGAGGGATCCAGGAAAGGGGCGTGAGATGAGGCCTAGTATGCAGGAAGAGGCCCGATCAGAGAAGGCCTTTTAAACCACGTGAGAGACCATGGTTTTCATCCTAGAGGCAGTGGGGATGGCTTTAAGGAGGGGAATGACAATTAGATTGGTATTATTCAGAAAATCGTCTACTGTATGGAGAATGAATTTCAGGGGAGAAAGACCAGTGAAGAAGGAGACCAATGAAGAAGGTACTGCAGTTGACCAAGCAAAAGGTAATGTTTTCTACACTAAGGGTACAATATGGAAAGACTCTAGAGGTACTTAGCCAGTAGAAAGTAAAGACTTGGCAATGGATAACCTTGGAAAGGGTGGTACCCTTTCCTGAGATGAAAACACACAGGTGACGCTGAGCTTAGTTTAGGAGAGAGGTTGGCAAAATTTTTCTTAAAGAGCCAGAGAGTAAATAATTTAGGATTTGCAAGCCATGCGGTCTTTGCCACAACCACTAACTCTTCTGTTGCAGCCCAAAATCAGCATAGACAATACATAAATGAATGAGCACAGCTGTGTTCCGATAAAATATTATGGAGAGAAACAGAAGGCAGATGGGATTGGGCCTCATGGGGCCACTGTTTGCCTACCCCTCATTTGGGACATGTTACATTTGAGGTGCCTACTCTGTATCCAAGTGAAGATGCGTAGGTGGCAGTTGGATAAATGGGTCTGAGCTTAGGAGAGAGGCCTAAGCTCGAGAGAGAAGCTGGGGAGCCATACATGCAGATGGCCATCTAAGATGGTGAGGTCAGCTGAGGGGAAGAGCAGAATGCAGAGGGCCAGGCCTTGAGGACCAGGAAGATGTAAATGCACCTGGAGGATGAGGGGAGTGGTGGCTGAGAGCCATCAAGTGGAGCGCGTGCCTGGGAGAGCGCGAGTGGTGAAAAGCATCAGCTGGGCATAACCAACTGGAGGCCACTGTTGACCCTGGTGAGAGGGGCTTCAAGGACAAGAGGGAGACAAAAACCAGATTAAAATAGGTCAAGGAGAGAGCAGAACGTTAGGAAAACGGAGATAGCAAGACTATGGACGAGTCTAAAGGAGCAAGACTGTGAAGACAGAGAGAGAGGCAATAGGTGCAAGGGACAATTGGATGGAGGATTTATCATCACTATTTCTTAAGATGGGGGAAATCTGTCCAAACCCTGATGGGGGGTGTGGTTGGTTGACTTCGGTACCCCAGGAAAAAAATGTGTTTATCTTAATCCCATTCCTGTAGGTGTGAACCCATTGTAAACGGGATCTCTTGAAGATGTTATTTTTTTGGTTTAGATGTGGTCAGCTGAATTCGGATGCATCTTAATTTTATCCCTGGAAGCCTTAGAGGGAGGAGCTGGAAGCAGGAAGCCAGCAGTCAGTGGAACCCGGAAGGGAAAGGAGAGGCCATTACCACATGATATGAGGTAGGGATACAAGCCAAGGAACCCCAAGAACCGCTGGCAGCCAGCACCAGAATGTTATAGACACTGGGGAGAAAGCACCGCCTCCATTTTGGACTTCTGCTAGCCTCAAAATTGTGAGCCAAAAAATTCCCATTGTTGGCCCACAATTTTGTGGTATTTGTTATGTGTGGTATTTGTCATGGCAGCTTGAAAACTAAGGGGGTATGAGTGGTAACCCCACCGCTAACTATCCATGGGAGCTCGGACCAAGGACTAACCTTCCACTTTCTTGTCTGTAAAATGGCAGCCATACCAGGTTGATGTGAGGACCAAGCACGATGATGGGTGTTCAGTGCCCAGTGCAGCGATAACCTCTTAATAAATGTTATTCCTGGGATTGTCCTCCCACCTGGATTCTGGAAGGAGCAACTCTGACGTGCAGGACTCCAAGGTCTGCAGGGTTTCGCAGCTTTGCAGGCAGCCCTTGTGATCTGAGAGCATTGTGAATAGTTACTGTCCTCCGCTCTTCTGTGAAAGCCTAAATAAAGGTTTTGTTGCTGTTGTTTTTAAAAAATCAATAGGAATAGCAGGAACATAAGTTAGGTCTGCCCTTGGGCTTAACTAGAGGCAGGATTTTTATGAGGGTTTCGATCGCCTTGGCTCATTGGATTGGTGAGTGACTGCTCTGTAATTGGCCTGAGGTCAGGGCTTTCAGACCCTCCTTTTCAGCAGGGCCCTCTGCTGCCTGCAGTTTGTACTGCAAGTTAGTGGGGGAGGGACTGGCTTCATACTTGGTCCAGGGCCCCCCTTCAGCATGAAGGGCCATGCAGGCTGAAGCCTGGACTGAAGCAGAAGCACATTGGAGACGGAGTGACGCCAGGGTCTGGGGGAGGGGCCTTCGAGCCAGCAGACGCTGGGGTCCGCGGTTAGAAAGACTTTGTGTCAAAGCTGACAGTAACTTTTGATTTATAAATATTTTGAAAATGCTACCCCTTCGTGGCCCAATGATTTTACTTCTAGGAGTTTATCTTAAGGAAAAAAATCAGAAATTCAGATGAAACTTTATTTCCCCAGGATGTTTTATCTAGACATTATCTATAATACTGAAAAACTGGAAATAGTGAGGAAATGGTTAAGCTATGATATATCCACAAGATGGATTACTAAACAGCCATTGAAAATATTTACGAAGCATATTTAATGTTTACAAAGAGCTTTTTATGACACGGGAGAATGATAGTGATATAGTGTTAAGAGAAAAAAAAAGGTTACAAAATGGTACAGTATGATGCCAATCATGAAAAAAATGCGTAGTAAAAAGACTGAAAGGAAATAGGCCAAAACGTCAAAGGTGGTCTCTAGTTGGAGGAATTATGGGTGGTTTTTTTTAGAAAACAAGCAAAAAAATAAAAAAACATTATACTTTCTGTACTATCTTAATGATCTGCTATGTACAAGAATTACTTCCATAATCAAGAAAAAAAAAGTAAAAACTTTAAAAAAATGTCATGTATGTGGTTTCCATTTTTATTTTCTCTGATGGATGATTGCACATCAGCGAATCTTGAGTTGCGCTAACTACTGAGGCCGGTCACGACACACAATGGTACAAATTGGTCACACGGCTATGCCTGGCTGCTATAGCAAATGTACATTGAGTTACACGGGTGGAATTGTTAGGCTGGTTAAAATACGCCACCAAAGGATGGGACATGGGTGGGTCAGGCCGCCTCTCCTGCCTGGCGCTGCTCTTTCCGGAGGTCTGTGTGTTGGGCTGGTGAGTGGCATCCTGCCGCCATTGGCTCTGGTGGCCCCCAGTGCAAGGAGAGTGCCTCCATCAGCATCTGCTCTAGGACCCCTTTTCATCCGCCCTAGCCTTGGTGTTGGGGCCTCCAGCTCTCTGCTACCTCTTCTGAGCCCTGGGTCTGATCCAGCCCAGGCCTCCCCATCCTCACTCTCCTCCACATACCTGAGGCAGACATTGCAATGGAAGGACAAGGCAGGACAAGGCAAGAGTGCAACAAAGCCACTGCTGATGTTGAGCTGCGCCCAAACACAGGATGGGAAGAAGCAAGAGACACGACCATGACACCACACACAAGCATACTCTACAGGTGGGCCCTCTGTGTCGCCAAGAATGCCAGACCTATATGGCAGCTGAGAGACATGGGGCTATTGGGAGCCCTCCATGGAACAGTCCCTGGTGAGGGAACAAACAGGGGATGGGGGCTGTGCCCATTGGGGACAGGCCTGACAGCAGAGCTAGGAGGGTGAGTGGGGGCTGTGTCCCACATGGTAATGGATTGTTGAGAGGTCACAACTGTACATGCCTGGGGACCATGCCCCTCTCCCAGTTCACTCTCACAGTGGGTTAGATACAGCTAGATAGAAGTGGAAATATACTTTTTTGAGGGAGGACCTTTCCTGGTGGTTGGATAAACAGTGAGACAGACTCCTGGGTTCGGCATGCTCTGGGGAGGGCCATGCGACAGTGGGGGCTCCCTATTGCTACACTCTGTACAGGACGGCCGGGCCCATCCGCTGTGCCCATGGCCCCTGGTGGCAGTCACGGTCCGGCCTTCAGCCTCTTTCGCCTTGGAGAGCTCTTGGGCCCCAGTGCAATGGGGGCTATGAAGACCAGAGGGTGGGAGGGTGGTCCCCGTGGCCCCGGGGGCACCCAAGTGGGGGCTACATGATGTTGCACTGGGTGGCCCCACAGCAATCCTTGATGAGTGCCAGCCCCGTCTTGGCCACCGTGGGCTTGCTAGGTGGGGGCTCTGCTTTCTTCTCTGCCCGGGAGCCTGCAGCAAGGGAGGAGCACAGTGGAAGAGATGGAGAGAGGAAGAGGTAAGGTTAGGAGAGCCCCCATCATCTGCAGCCCAGCCCCAACCCAAGTCCTGGCCAGGCCTTGCTCCAACTTCACAGGTCAGATGATGTGGCACTGAGACCTGCTGTGGTCCTGGTGATTTTCCCACCTCCCTCTGTGCCCTCTGGCTTCCAGTCCTCAGCCAACAACAGCTTTTAGGTCTTTTCCTATTCAGCTCTCCTCACCATTGCATCTGCCAAGCCTAGCACAGGGCCTGGCATTTAAGATGTATTTGTTGAATGAAATGAGAAATTTTGTCCAAATTACTTTAGTCTTAGCACTCATGTTTTTTCAATTCTGCAAAATGTTCATACATTATCTTTGCATGTATCTTTCTACCCCATCCTATCTTTGTCTCCTTCTGGAATGCCTATTAGATGCAAGTTGTATCTTACCATTCTATCCTCCATGACTCATAACCTGTCTTTCATTTTTTTCCATTTCTTTGACTCTTTGGGCTGCATTCTGGGTAATTTCCTCAGATCTGTCTTCCAGTTTATGAACCTTCCCTTCAGCTGTGTCCCTGTGTTTAATCTGCTCTTTAATCCGGCCATTGAGTTTTTGCTTCAGTGACAATATCTTTTTACAGAAGCTTTATTGTTTGCAAATTCTCTTATTCTTTTTTTTTTTTTTTAATAACATCCTGCTATTTCATTTTGGTTTTCATTCCTTCTCTTGTCACTTTAATTATTTTCAGTTTACTTAGTTTATTGTCTGTTTTATATAGTTCTGTCAGTTCTGGTTCTTGGGAGGAAAGATATTCTCTTTGTTGTATCTTCTAACTCCCTCGTGGTGGTTCATTTCCTTGTGGGTTTTTCATTTTTATTGGAAGCACCTTTTTATGGGAGTTGTTTTTATCTGTGGGAATCCTGTAAACTGTGGGATATGGAGCAGTTTTGCATTTGCTTTTGCTGGGGTCCCAGAGATTTCACTGGTTTTACATTAGCTTTTAATGTTAATTTTTTGACTTGAGATTCCAGCACCAGATGAGTAGTATAAATTTGGACCTCACACTTGGCCCCTTGGCTCTTGGTGTGTTGATTTTTTGCCAGAATCATTTCTTTTCTATATCCACAAACTGATATAGAAGGAAAGTTTACTTGGTCTTTCTCCATGGCATTAGGTGGAGTTTTTCTAATTTACCTTTTATGGAAGAGGCAGTCCATTGAAGATGCTGGCTTGAGGCAGGGACCATGTGCCTTGTGATTTTAGGGGCCAGTAGAAGGTCCACAGCCCTTTTCTTTCTTCACCACCCTGCACTCTTACAACTGTGTTTTCATGGGATCTGAATGGGTAGCCAGTGAAAGCTGGGATTGTGTTTGTAATAGGAGATAGTGGCAGCTTTTTTATTTCTCCCCAGCAAGATTTCTAATCCCTCTTCTGGTACCATATCATGTCCCTGTGGCTGCAGGAGTGGGCATGTGACACAGACCTGGCTCTCCACAGCACCCAGCCTCTTGGCAACAGTGACTGGCCTAAGAGGTGGGCACATGAACCAAGAAGGGCCAACCTGGAATCTCTTCCTAAGATTTATACATTTAAATCCCAGGAGAGAGAAGGTGTGGTGCTACCTTGGAGCTGCTAAGCTGTGGTTCTGCAGTTCTGATCCCATGGAGCAGGCCTGGGTAGTAGGAGAAAATGGAGATAACATGCAAAGAGGGGCAGAGATGAGAAGTGGAAGGAAAGCAACTTCTAGGTGTTCAGTCTCTGAGGCTTTGGTTCTTGTTTCTCTTTCTCCAACAAATCCCCTTTTTTGAACTGTATGTCCACTTCTTGTAACTGAAAGAGGCTGCACTGGTACAGTAGTCTGATAAGTTTGAGAAATGCTAAATCAACAGACAAGGCAGTACCTTGACAGCAGGACCCATTATTGCTTTAACAAGCTAACGGGCATTGGGACACTCCAAGTAGAGGGTCAAGTACACAGCATTTCCCATACTTAGTTCACCTGGAACCCTTTTTGCTCTGTGTATCTTGTGAGGCTAATATTCTGAGAAGCATATTTCTGGCTCCACTAATGGTTCCAGCTCCAACAGAGGGCCTCAGCCCCCACAATCTTGCCTCAGTGCCCACCCAGCTCCTTCTATGAAACACACCAAGCCATGTGATTAGGGAGGACCAGGTGTCGCCAGAGCCAGCTACAGAAATTGTGGAGCCCAGCATAAAATAAAAATGTGGGACCCCTTATTCAAAAACTATTAAGAAATTCAAGATGGTGACTGCAGAGCACTGAACTGAGCCCAGGGTCCTTCTGAGCACGGGACTGTGTGTGACCACAGAGTCCCCGTGTCCATGAAGCCAGCCCTGCCTGCCTCCATTCTATGGTCATATTTGATCATTAGGAAGCATTTCGTTGTGCTCCCCTCTGGCTCCCAGACCTCTTTTAATTTCCTTTTCACTTGGATTGGGGGACAGGGGAGGAATCACATATGCACTCACTGGCTGGAGATTTGGTTACTTTGTCTAGAGGTTTTAACTTGATTCTCAGGAAATCGGCCATTTCCTTGTCTTCTTCTTGTTCCCTGTGAAGGCAGATGTGTAAAAGAGAAGAGAGAAGAACAATAAGCAGGAAAAGCATCAAGGAACCAATGAAATGAGGCAAGAGGTGAAATTTGTGGGACCACACATCAGGGTCTGTGTATGGCATGTGCACGTTGTTGTGTGTTATAAGCATGTGTGGAGTTTGAAGAGCCTGGTCAGAAGCAGAGATGGACACAGATGAGTGAAAACATGTATCCGTGAGGGACTAAATGCTTGCCCAGGGCAAGGGTGAGATCTCAGGGCACAGGCAGGGATGTACAGCACCCAGCATATCTGATTGGGGTTCGGGGAGTTGGACAACACTTCTCTTCCTGTACCTTTAAGCCATCTGAGCCCCCACGAGGCACATGGTGGGCCTCAGAGCGGATGTCATGTTGGCTCTCCCAAGGGTCACCAGAAGCAAAGCTGGCGGGTCTAGCCTGGCTGAGCTAGTCAGACACATCCCAGGGGCCTCCAGGAGGAGCCGTGGAGGACCCAAGAGGAGAGAGAGTAGATAGGAAGCTTTCCTCTGAGTTGGAGAAGACCCCGGAGCCAGCAGTACATTGTGTTCCTCTCCTGCTGGGTGGCTCCAAAGGCTTTGCTCAGGAACAAAAATCTTCAAGAACCAGATTCCTAGCTGTCCCTGTCCCCAACACCTCGGGCTCCAGGCCTCGGTTGTCCAGATCCAGGTGGCAAATGCGTTGGCAAATAGTAGACACTAGGAAAGGACATTGGAGCCACCAAAGGGAGAGGAAGGGAAAGGGCAAGCCCAGGGGAGGAAGCTAGTCAACGCAAGGCGGCAGAACTTGACAGGAGAGGCTTTGAGAAGCTGCCTTGATGAGTTGGGAGAAAGCTCAGGGAAGAGGATTTGTAAGAAGCTGTGCTGTGTATGTGAGGTAAGTCCTCCTCGGTGTCTCCATGAACGGCATTCGCTTAAGACCCAAGGGCCTCTGCCAGGCTTTTGGGTGCTGGGGTTGAGTTTCTCTCCAATATGAATGGGCCTTGGGGCCAAAAGGTGGGGTTCAGTGTTGGAGGGGCATTTGTCAAGGCCGGGCCTGTGGGGCAAGTCTGTGCGGATGCCGGGAGCAGATGGTGGGTTTTGGAAGGAATTTGGGGGAGAGGGGTTGGGTGACGGTCAGGTGATGGTTGGGTGACAGGTGACAGTCAGGTGTGCAGAGTTGCTGCCACGCACTCACCGTAAACGCTCCACCTCCGCGTCGTCCACCAGGAAGTCTCTCTTCTGCACCAGTTTGTGGATCTTCTGGATCAGCTCGTCCTCTCTCTGCTTCTGCAGCTTGGTTTTTTCTTTTTCTGAGAAGAAGAAAACACCAGCCAAGAAACAGTTGAGGGTAACTGCTGAAAGCACGTGAGCCTGAGGGGCGAGGGCTGGACTCTTGGCTCTCAGGTGTTAAATGCTATGGGCACTTGGAGAAGCAACTTTAGCTCTTCAGGCTCTCTGCGGAGAGCCTGGCCCATGGGTAATGACACAGCCAGGGGCTCTGGCTGAGGAGTAAGGAGGGGCTCAGGCAGGGCACTGAGAGGGGTTTACTCTGTGGGGAGGGTAAGGCAATTTGTCAGATGAAAATCATCAACGCTGATGACATTAGTCCTGACATGGACACCGAGGGCTAGGATGCCAAAGAGAAGAGAAAAAGCAGGGAGGGCTGAAACTTTAACCCACTTTGGGCTCCCTCTGCTCAGATCCCTTTCAGAAGATGAAAGCATGTGCAGCAGCTGATCTGTTCTGCCTGCCTAGGACAGACGTTGACAACTTCCTCTAGATGTGGAAGCAGAACGGGGGGCAAGGAGAGAAAGTCAGTGGTGTGGGTTGAAGTGAGTTTCCCACAACAATATCTTCAAGTCCTAACCCCCCAGGGACCTGTGAATGTGACTTTATTTGGAAATAGGGTCTTTGCAGATGTGATCAAGTGACTGGTGTCTTTTTTTTTTTAAGATTTATTTTATTTATTTATTCCCCGCCCCCTGCCTCAGCCGCTTGCGCTCGCTGTCTGCTCTCTTTGTCCATTCGCTGCGCGTTCTATGTCTGCTTGTCTTCTCTTCTCGCCTTCTCTTTAGGAGGCACCAGAAACCGATCCCAGGCCTTCCAACATGGGAGAGAGGCACTCAATCTCTTGAGCCACCTTTGCTCCCTGGTTTGTTGTGTCTCTCACTGTCTCTCCTCTGTGTCTCTCTTTTTTTGTTGTTGGGTCATCTTGTTGCGTCAGCTCTCCACGCGGGCCAGCTCGCTTTCACCAGGAGGTCCCGGGAACCGAACCCAGGATGCTCCATATTGTAGACGGGAGCCCAATCGCTTGAGCCACATCCGCTTCCCATTGGTGTCTTTATAAGACGAAAGGACACAGAGACACAGAGCAGGCCATGTGAAGACAGAGGCAGAGAGTGGAGCAATGCAGCTGTCAGCCAAGGATTGTGGCCTCCGCCAGAGGCTGCAAGAGGCCGGCAAGGATTCTCCCCCGAGCCTTCAGAGGGAGCGTGGCCCAGCCGACACCTTGACTTTGGACCCCTGGCCTCCAGGACTGTTAGAAAGTAAACTGCTATTATTTTAAGCCCCCTCAGTTTGTGGTCCTTTGTGACGGCAGCCTGGGAAGCTAACAAATTCAGTTTCTCCCCTTAACCAGAATCCTTGGTGAAGAAGAGGGTGGAATCTGTAGCCGGGTTTCCAGTGGCCAGGGCAGCCCCCGAGTCCTGGCCGTTGCTGTGTCGGGTGACCTCCCATAGGGATCCCCCAAATCTCTTGCCAACACTGCAGAGCCCCTCTCTGCCCCTCCAAGCAGGTTACCTACAGGGTCCCCATACACACTGGGGCCCCCACTCTGCTCCAGGGAGTCCTTGTGTCACTCCCCTCTCCACAGGACCAACTACACCCTCAGAGAGGCCCAAGTGTCCTCCACCAGTTCCCAGGGCTTTGCCGGAGTCTCACAGCACCTGGCAGTTCCCCCAACAACCCTCTCTCAAGTGATTTGTCCAGGTTTTCCATCTCTCACCCATGACAGGTGCACCCCAGCCTTCCCCAGATCCTCAGCTGCAGCCCTCGGCTCGGGAATCACCTCCCAGCAACTCACCGGAGAAGTCGTCCAAAGAAGTGGGCCGTGCCACCTTATATACCAGCTCCTGGCTCACGCCTCCAAGCCCCTGGCAATGCCGCTCACCTGCCCATGTGGAGTCACAGACCTTTCCTACCAGTGTCGCCCACCTGCCTGCAGGCACCACCCACCTGCCTGCTGGTACCACCCACCTGCCTGCTGGTACCACCCACCTGCCTGCTGGTACCACCCGCCCGCTAGATGAGGTGGCCCTTTTGCCTGCCAGCGTCACCCACCTACTTGCCAGTGAGAACCTCCAGCTTGCCAACTTAACTCCCCCCACCCCCGCTTGCTGGCATCACACACATGTGTGCCAGTGCCACCCTCCACCTCACCTCCCATCTCCTCCAGCACGTGTCCTTAGCCCAAGCCACCATCCTCTCCCCTGGACCTCGCCGGGGCCTCCTGGCCCGCAGCTCCTGTCCCAGCTGTGAGCCTGTGCTGCAGAATCAGGCACCCTCCCCACCTTCCTAGCTGTGTGACTCTCGGCCCAGTCCTCAGCCTCTGGGAGCATCCAATCTCTCAATACAGATCATCAAAAAGTTGTCATAAGTTTTAAGAGCAAGAAATCAAAGAAAATGCTTAGCTGATGTCCTGCTGCATTAGTGAGGCCTCATGAAAAGTTAGCTGCTCTTATTAAGAAATTGTTATTTTACATTGTCGGTGTAATGCCTTCCGTGTTAAATATTTATTGAACCAGGTGAAAATAGAAATAAATGCTTATTTGACGGGTGAAACGCAAATTGCATAGTGTTAAGTGTGCAAATGATTGGCGCTTACTACGTCATGGCTATTTTAATTATATTTGTATTGCCAAAGACTTTATGTTGATTCAAACCAGGGCTTCTCGATCTCGGCGGTATTGGCATTGGAGGACGGCGGCCGTCTTATGCATTGTCGGATATTTAGCAGCATCCCTGGCCTCTACCCACGAGTTACCAATAGTGCTCCCTCACCCTGTCACCCACTGGTGACAACCAAAAATGTCTCCAGATGCTGCCCAATATCCCCTGGGGGACAAACTCACCTCTGGTTGAGAACCACTGGTTTGATCCTTCCCACAAACGCTCTGAGGAGCGTACTATTTTTATGTCCAATGAGAAGGTACTCAAGGCTTCCTTGGCAAGGCCTCGGCACCCCAGCACCCTAGCTCTAGGTGGCGATGGTGGCAGGGGCGGTGGGGTGAGACATGTGCCTTGCCCTTGAGATGTCCTCTCTCACCAATCAACCACAGTCATTGCAATACACACCGAGGAGCTGGAAAATTATTTTCTGACCCTGCCTTGAGAAGCTTGATTTTCTTGGCCACTCAGTGTTCTCTTCACTTACTGCTTTTATTGATGTGTTGCCAGGAGCATTGGCATTTCCCCTAAACTCAGCTAACGCCATCTCCAGGCATGGCAGAGGAAGGCTTTGCGCATGGAGAATGGGAGAAGGTGGGGAATTGTGCAGGGGAAGGTAGGACCCAAAGGGGCTGTCTTAGAACACAGAAGTGATGGGGAAGAAGTGGTTTAGCAGGAATCAACGGGACTGGTATGAGGCAAGCTGGGCCTTTGTTTGAGTCGTCCTCTTAGTGGGGAAGCCAAAGGCAAACGGGGTGAGACACAGTCTTCATTGCGTGGGACTACCCCCCACGTAGCAGATTCTAGAATCCCTGGCCTCTGCCCACTGAACAGCAGTAGTGATCTCATCTTGGTTTAAACCCTGGCATTTTGTTCATCGTGGATTATTATTTTTTGCATTAATATTGATTTTAAATAGTGTAGTAAAATATCATTGATGTTGATTAAAGATTATTATTATTATTATTATTATTTTTTAAAGGCAGTCAAGTCCATCTTTTAGGGACTTTTTTTTTATTTATCCCCCCCTTGCTGCTTGTGCTGCTGTGTCCATTCGCTGCGTGTCTTCTCTGTGTCTGCTTATCTCCCCCTTGCTGTGAGGTCCCGCCGCATCAGCCCATGGCGCTGCTCGAGCTGGCCTGCCCTCACAAGGAGGCGCCGGGAAGCTAACCCGGGGCCTCTCATATGATAAACGGGTGCTCTATCCATTGCGCCACACCCGCTTCCTGCCATGAGGTTGCTGCATCAGCCCACCGCACCGCTC